>ML289460.1:53460-71855 GCA_005239495.1 Nicotiana undulata
GGGTTGGGAACCCTTACCTGCTAGAATGGGGAAGAAGGGGATTACTCGAATTGCCAGGACCGAGAGACCTTGAAAATCACTTTGATGGAAGGACCACTTTCTTTCTCAAGAACTCTCTTTTCCTTCTCTCTATTTTGTTCATAAAACTTATTAAAATGAAAGGGGGCAGGGGTTAAATGAAACTGGGGTCGGGTATAAAAATTTAAAAAACTAAAAGACCGTGTCGAATATGCGGTCAGGAATGCGATCGCATTCGTGACATGCGGTCCGCATATTGGACCGTAGAATTGCCCCCAGGTGAGCCAATTTTTGAAAACATTCTGCCCGGGTGTGCGACCACTATGCGGTCCGCATACATGTTATGCGATCGCATTATGCATCGCATAACACCCCTTCAGTTGGGCAGTGATATGCCCATGTATGCGACCACTATGCGGTCCGCATACATGTTATGCGATCGCATTATGCATCGCATAACACCCCTTCAGTTGGGCAGTGATATGCCCATGTATGCGACCACTATGCGGTCCGCATACACATTATGTGATCGCATAGTGCGTCGCATAACACCCAATTTCTGGAAAAATTAAGTTCTTTCAAATCCCGGGGTATTTTTACAAAATCAAGGTCCGTTTTAAGAATTTCCACAGAGATAACCACTCGGGGACTTATTCGGGCATTATTTTAAGCAAGAAATTTTACGGGTCTTTACATTCTCCCCCCCTTAAAAATCATTCGTCCTCGAATGAGGATTTTGGAAATCATTTGGTTTTTGAAAACATGATATGCAAACTTCCCAATTTACACTAGCTCCAATATTTTCAGAAAATTTCACCAGAGTCTCTTTTGTATTTAGACCTATCCACCTGACAGAGAGCCCCCGAAACACATTTCCAAGAATCATTACACAAAAATTGTTATCCCTACAACTGGTATACCATTCATTACCTCATCACTTGCACATATCCAATTACCTTGACAATTACATATGGTACATCCTCTTTTCATCACAATTTAGCATAAGACTCAATTAGTGGCACATAATTTTCACATAACTTTGGGCCATTCCAGTGCGCCCCATACAATTCAATCACCCAAGAGATCATAGACAATTCTTCTAACCATTACCAATCTAAACTACTATTAATCACTTACTTAGCACATTTGTTTCACAAAACTTTTATTTGCTTTATAGGTGGCACACAACCTAGTTAACAACTTTGTATACAGTTTTAGCATGCATTGGAAAGTTACAACAATGAGGCAATTAGGAGAGGAAAGAAAAATGGGGTGCCTTGGCACGAGTCTGAGTACAACATCAAATTGCCTTGGAACCATAATTCGCACGATCACTACTACACTTGCTCAAACAGATGGGGTATTTTTCTTTCATTTCTTTCTCTGTTTCCCACGTGTCTTCCTAGACTCACTGACTCCGTCACAACACTTTAACAGAAGCAATCTTTTTGTTTCTCAATCTATGGACTTGCCTATCAAGAATAACAACCGGAGCCTCTTCGTATGATAGCTCTTCATTAACCTCAATAGTCCCAACTGGCACGATGGCGGATGGATCTCCAACCACTTTCCTCAGCATAGACACATGGAACATTGGGTGCACTAATGACATTTCATAGGGCAATTCTAACCTATAAGCCACCCGTCCTATCCTTTGAGCAATCCGATATGGCCCGACGTTCCTTGGGCTCAACTTCCCTTTCTTCTCAAACCGCATCACTCCCTTCATGGGGGACACCTTTAAGAACACCCATTCATCTACCTGGAACTCCAATTCCCTTCGACGAACGTGCGCATAGGATTTCTGACGACTCTGAGAAGTTTTCATCCTCTCTTGAATGACTCTAACTTTTTCCATAGCTTGGTGCACAAGATCTGGTCCTAAAAATTCCGCTTCACCAACCTCAAACCATCCGATCGGAGATATACAACTCCTTTCGTACAATGCCTCAAACGGGGCCATTCGGATACTAGCATGGAAGCTGTTATTATAAGCAAACTCGACAAGAAGCAAATTATAATCCAAATTACCCTTGAAGTCTAAAACACAAGCCCGTAGCATATATTCGAGCGTCTGAATAGTCCGCTCTGCCTGACCGTCAGTATGTGGATGGAAAGCCGTGCTGAGATTTACCTAAGTACCCAAACCTTGCTGGAATTTTCGCCAAAAATTAGCTGTAAACTGGGCCCCTCGATCTGAGATAATAGAAACTGGAGTGCCATGAAGTCTAACTATCTCCTTGATGTACAATTGGGCATAGCGCTCCGCTGTGTCGGTAGATTTGACTAGCAAAAAGTGAGCTGATTTCGTGAGTCGGTTCACTATTACCCAAATCGAGTCGAACTTGCGATGAGTGCGAGGTAACCCTACCACGAAATCCATATTGATCATCTCCCATTTCCACGCCGGTATTTCCATAAGTTGAGTTAACCCACCGGGCCTCTGATACTCGGCCTTCACCTGTTGACAATTCGAACATTTGGATACATGGTCCGCCACGTCCCTCTTCATACCGCTCCACCAATAAACTTCCCGGAGATCATGATACATTTTTGTAGAACCTGGGTGCACAGAATACCGGGAGCTATGAGTCTCCGCCATTACCCTTCCCCGAAGATTATCCACATCTTGAACACATAGCCTACCTTGACATCGCAACACTCCGTCATTGCTGCTGAGTGAAAATGCCAAAATCTTGCCATTCAGAACTGCCTCCTTCAACTGTGCCAATGCTGGATCAATAAACTGCTTCTCCTTGAATTCCGCTACAAGTGACGATTTTGCCCCATTATTCACCATAACTTCCCCCTCGCCTGAGGTCAAAAGACAAACCCCCAAACTGGCCAATTGATAAACCTCTCGAGCCAAGGGCCTCTGATCCACTTCCAAATGAGCCAAACTACCCATAGACTTCTGACTGAGAGCGTCGGCCACCACATTCGCCTTTCCTGGATGGTACAAGATGTTCATATAATAATCCTTAAGTAATTCTAACCACCTCCGCTGCCTTAGATTTGGTTCCTTCTGCTTGAATAAATACTGAAGACTCTTGTGGTCTGAGAACACATCCACGTGGACTCCATAAAGATAATGTCGCCAAATTTTTAATGTAAACACCACAGCCGCGAGTTCCAAATCATGCGTCGGATAATTCTTCTCGTGATTCTTGAGTTTCCTTGAAGCATACGCTATGACCTTCCCACGTTGCATCAACACACACCCCAAACCAACCTTTGAAGCATCGCAATAGACCACAAATCCCTCTGTACCTTCTGGCAAGGTCAATACCGGTGCCTAAGTCAATCTCGATTTCAATTCCTGAAAACTTTTCTAACAAGCGTCGGACCACTGGAACTTCACTGCTTTCTGCGTCAATTTAGTAAATGGGGAGGCGAGGGTAGAGAATCCCTCCACAAACCTCCGATAATACCCAGCTAGTCCAAAGAAACTGCGAACCTCCGTCGAGGTTGTTGGTCTAGGACAATCTTTCACTGCTGCGATCTTCTAGGGATCAACCTAAATCCCTTCTCTGGAAACAACATGACCCAAAAACGCGACTGATTCCAGCCAAAACTCACATTTCGAAAATTTAGCATACATGTGGTGATGACGAAGAGTCTGTAGGACTGCTCTAAGGTGATTAGCATGATCTTCCCGACTCCGCGAGTAGAAAAGGATGTCATCAATAAAAACAATCACGAAGGAGTCTAGAAACGGCTTGAAAATTCGATTCATAAGATCCATAAAAGTTGCTGAAGCATTGGTCAGCCTAAAGGACATTACCAGAAATTCAAAATGACCATAACGAGTCCTGAAGGTGGTCTTAGGAATATCCTTCTCCCTGATCTTCAACTGATGATACCCAGACCGTAAATCAATCTTGGAGAAGAACCTCGCACCTTGAAATTGATCAAACAAATTATCTATTCAAGGCAATGGATACTTGTTTTTGATATGACCTTGTTGAGCTGCCGATAATCAATACACATACGGGGCGACCCATCCTTCTTTCTAACAAAAAGAACCGGAGCACCCAACAGCGACACACTCGGCCGAATGAACCCCTTATCTAATAAATACTTCAATTGCTCCTTTAACTCCCTTAACTCTGCTGGCGCCATTCTGTATGGTGGGATAGATATTGGCTGCGTATCTGGTAGTACATCAATCCCAAAATCAACCTCTCTATCTGGCGGAACCCCTGGAAGCTCGTCCAGAAATACTTCAAGAAACTCATTCACGACTGGCACGGACTCGGGGGCCGACACTTCTGAAGCGGTGTCTGCGACCCGAACCAAATGATAGATACACCCTTTCTTAATCATCTTCAAGGCCTTAAGGCAGGAGATAAACCTACCTTTCGGCACCACACCATTCCCCTTCCACTCCATAACCAGCTCATTACGAAACTCGAGTCTCATGACTCTCGTTCGGCAGTCGAGCTTGGCAAAGCACGAATAAAGCCAGCCCATTCCCATAATAATATCAAAATATATCATCTCAAGCTCATAAGATTGGCCGCGGTAACGCGACCACATACCGCGACAACACAATTCTTATAGACTCGCGCTGATGTGATAGAATCACCAACCGGAGTTGATACGGAGAACGGCTGATGAAGCCGCTCGGGTTTTATCCCAAAACTTGAAGCAATAAACGGGGTAACATAGGACAAGGAGGACCCTGGATCAATAAGAGCATAGAAATCAAGTGCTTGAACATTCAGAATACCCGTGACAACATCTGGAGAAGCCTCCGCATTCTGGCGACCACTCAAAGCATAGAATCGGCTGGGTACGCCTCTACCACGAGCCCCACCCCTAATTACACCACGGCCTGCTGGAGCTAGAGGACGCACTAAAGATGTGGCGGCTGTAGAACCGGATGACTAGGAAAACCCCCTACCCATGCCCTGGATGGGCGCACGACAATCCCGCTGAAGATGACCCCTCACCCCACACCTGAAGCATAACGGGCGATTCAAATAACAGGACTCAGTATGGAACCCTCTGCACTGAGGGCATAGAGACCTCCCCTGCTGCTGGAACCTTCCTCCGGGACGACCTGACTGATGGGGTCTCCTGCTGTCGGATCCTGATCTCCAATGACTATTCAGTTGATGACGCTGTACGGCTGGCGGTGCACTGGCTGAAGACTGAGCATAAAACTGGGATAGCCCTGATGGCCCCCTCCCCTGAACTGGTCTTCCCCCTTGAAACTGCGCTCCCTGAATGACCCATCGATCGGGCTCTGCTGCTACTCTCTCTGTCTGCCCGTATCTTCAGCTTTCTAGCCTCCGTAGCCTGGGCGAATCCCACAATCTTCCCATAATTCATGTCCGAGTGGAAAGCCGCTGTAGCAGCCTCATTCACAACCAAAGGACTGAGACCCTGAACAAATCGTCGAACTCGAGCATCCATGGTCGACACTAACTGAGGAGCATACTTAAACAACCTCACGAACTCCATGTGGTACTCCCAAACACTCATACTGCCCTGCTTGAGGACCTCAAACTTAGTAGCACGGGCTGCCACTGTCTCGGCAGGCAAAAAGTGATCCATGAACGCATCCACGAACTCGCTCCATCTAGCCGGAGGACTTCCCTCTCCACGGGAACCCTCCCACACCTCGAACCAGGAATATGCTGCTCCCCTCAGTCTGTACGAAGCTAACTCAACCCCCTCTGTTCCTGTAGCCTTCATCACCCGAAGGGTATTGCACATCTCATCAAGAAAATCCTGTGGATCGGCCTCTGGATCCGTACCTGAGAACTCTGGAGGGGCCAACTGCAGAAACTGGTTGACTCTGGAGCCGGCGGAATCTCCCTGTCCGCTGGAGGACGCAGGGGTAGCATGAGATCTTTGGGCCTGAGCGGCCATCAATTGAGTTAACATATGGATAACTCCTCTGAGGTCCCCCTCGGACGTACCTGGAGAAGCTGGAACCGTAGAGGGATCAGGAATGTCAGCGGGAGGGATTGCAGCACCCTCCGCCGCCGCAGGAACAAGAATGCTTTGATCCGGATTAGAAGGGTCCGGCAAATTCAAGGCCGGGGAGTCACTCTCACCCGCACTACCAGGTACATGATTCACAGCCACACTTGGGGTGGCATTGGCCTCAAGGCCGAGTCGAGCTCTCTTCTTTGGTGCCATTACTGAAAAATTTCGGAACAAAGCACGAATTAGACAAGGACATTTTCACTCTCCACTTGGCCGCACAATGTAGAATAAAAATGAAAAGAGTAATTTCCTAAACGTCCGTGTAGCCCCCTAATTATCAAGGTGGTCGACAACACACCGATAAGAAGGGCTCTACTAGACACGGCTCCGAGACATCCTAGGACTCTTTTAAAACCTTAGGCTCTGATACCAAGTTTGTCACGCCCCAAAACCAAGGGACACGACCGGCACTCGACCGGGTAGTCCCAGTTAAGCGGACCTGGATTCCTTTTTCCCTCCCACGTATTACCCCGAAGTTTCCGTTGTGCATTATTCGATTATAATTAAGACACATTCTTACAATCTGAAGTTAAACCATAGAAGTCTGTCGTTTCCAAAAAGTGATACAATACTTACAAATATACAGAACACACAGTCTACTTTACGTGGTCTACAAGTCATACCGCCCAAAATACATAAGTACATAACCCACAATTCCTGTCTACGGAGCCTCTAAGAGTACGACAGAGTTATACAATACTTGCCTGTAACAAGGCTCCGGCTATACTTTACACAAGTACCAAAATAATAATCCGGGAGGAAAGGTGGAATGAACCACACTGGGCCCCGAGAGGAGAGGGGCTCACCAAAACAGTTGATAGGACAAAAAGGAGGCACTACTGTCGGTGTGTTGAAGTACCTGCTATAGAACCACCTACAATCATCACAAGAATGTAGCGCCCCCAGCAAAAGGGACGTCAATACATTTGAATTGTACTGGTATGCATGAACAAATTTTACTCTAAGTAAACTCAATAATGCACAGGCAAACGACAGACAGAGAGTCACACAATTACTGCACAAGACATAGAAAGATATACAATGGAAGTTCCACAATTTTCACTGTTAAAATCACAATTTCAATTCCATCATTGTCCCTCCTCACATCTCACCCTTATTTCTCCTGTTGCGGCATGCGACCCGATCCCACCTGACAATTACAATCACACCCTTATCGCTTCTCACATATCACCCTTATCTTCCCTATTGCGGCGCATAACCCGATCCCACCGGACAATTATATCTCATACCAACGATGACAAATCACAGTTCAATCACAGAAAATTTCAGCAATAGGAATACATCTTCTTTACATAGCCTTTAGCATATACACTCATACTCTTGGATTCATTATCCTTTTAGCATCGTTTTTCATAACGTGGTAGTGTGGTGGTCAACTAAAGGCAGACAAGTATTACACTTCACTCATCAACTTAATTCGGACAACCAGTTGCACATATTTATAACAATATACGTACCGTATGCTCGAACACCACAAGTGATTTTACAAAGATTAAAGTTAGCCATACATACCTGGAGTCGAGTTTCCCTTTTGAACTTTAACTCACAATCACCGAACCGACTAGTACCGTCAATCTAGTTCACAATTAGACATATTCAACTCAGAATTTGAAGTCATGCATGCAATTCGGACTCTCTCAAGCATTTTGTCAAACACTATGTGAACCCATTAGATTACCAACCCTATCTTTGTGAAGTTTACCCCAACCCACTCCCTCTTACTAGATTAGCACCATTATTAAACATGAATGCAAGGTCTTAGCTAATATTTTTAAGAATCAATCCAGTCCAACCCTCCCTTTGTTTAAAAATCAGAAAATTAATGGAAGAAAAACAAAAGGGTTGGGAACCCTTACCTTCTAGAATGGGGAAGAAGGGGATTACTCGAATTTCCAGGCCTAAGAGACCTTGAAAATCACTTTGATGGAAGGACCACTTCCTTTCTCAAGAACTCTCCTTTCCTTCTCTCTATTTTATTCAGAAAACTTGTTAATATGAAAGGGGGCATGGATCAAATGAAACTAGGGTCGGGTATAAAAATTTAGAAAATTAAAAGACCGTGTCGAATATGCGGTCAGGAATGCGATCGCATTTCTGACATGCGGTCCGCATATTGTACTGCAGAATGGCCCCCAAGTGAGCCAAATTTTTGAAAACATTCTGCCTGGGTATGCGACCACTATGCGGTCCGCATACATGTTATGCGATCGCATTATGCGTCACATAACACCCCTTCAGTTGGGCAGTGATCTTCCCGTGTATGCGACCACTATGCCGTCCGCATACACGTTATGCGATCGCATAGTGCGTCGCATAACACCCAATTTCTGGAAAAATTAAGTTCTTTCAAATCACGGGGTATTTTTACAAAATCAAGGTCCGTTTTAAGAATTTTCACTGAGATAACCACTCGGGGACTTATTCGGGCATTATTTTAAGAAAGAAATTTACGGGTCTTTACAAAAACAGTAAAGATAACTCGAATAGACTCATATCTATTACAGATCTAAGAAGTCAAGAGCTAAAGTTAGGGTTTTAGAGAGAGATAACCTAGAGATGAGAGAATCAGGCTTAGAAACCATAGGTTTTAGCCGGAGATAGAAGGATCTTACAATGACGGCTAAAAATGGTATGAGAACGGCATGAGAGGCCATGGGTGTGAGTTGAACCGCCTTTGGTTCTCTTGAGGACCTTAGGGTAAAAATAATCTGGCATGTGAGGGAGCCATAGAGACTAGAGATTGTGATGGAACTACCATAGTTAACGGCGAGTCGATGGCCGGTGAGTGTGAGCTTAGGTTTAGCAGAGAGAGCTTGAGAGATGAGAGGAGAATGTAACGGCGGAGTGTAATGAGAGAAAGGGAATGAGGGTTTGGGGGGTAGTCTTTAGGATTAATTTAGATAAGAATGAATCTGGTCCGTTGATCAGAAATGATCAATGATCTAGATTAAAAGGGAATTGAGTCGGGTGGATTTAAGTGGATTGAGCCTGGTATTTGGGTTAATTCAATTAGGTTTGGGTCTGGTTCAATTAGGCTAGACTTGAAATAATACTAGGTTATTTATTAAATACCCAATTTAAATTAATTGAAACAATTTACAAAATAGATAATAATTTTAAAAAAATGAATTTTATGCATAGAAAATAGTTTAACATAGTTATTTAATATTTAAAAATACAAATGGCTAATTTCTGGTCAAAAATAGTATAAAATTATATACTTGGGCTATAATTGTAAAATTATTGCATTATAGCCAAAAGATGCCAAATTGGCTAATTGTAAAATAATTTGTTCTTAATAAGACCATAAACAATAAATTAAATCAAGAAATTCTTTTGATATCATTTGATGCAATTTGTAATTATTTATTTAAAATAAAATGCTGGATAGATTAATAAAAATATAGGAAAATTATGGAAAATACCTATTGCTAATAATGCCTGATTTTGAAGATATATATATATGCAATTTAAAATATTTTTGGGAAAAGTTGGGTATCAACACTCACACATGGTCTTCATCAAATCACTGTTGAGATTTGCGGCATTGTTGGTGATGACTGACTCCGGAACTCCGAATCGACAAACAATCCGGTCGCGAACAAAATCTGCCACAACTTTCTTAGTCGCTGCCTTGTAAGATGCTGCTTCGACCCATTTGGTGAAGTAATCAACAACTACCAAGATGAATCGGTGCCCATTTGAGGCGGCGAATGGCCAAGGTGAGCTTGTTGAATTGAGCTCATTTGGCGACACTTTTATCATATCGGCATGTACTTGACATTGGTAGCATTTTCGGACATATTGGGTGCAATCTGTCTCCATGGTCATCCAGAAATAACCGGCCCTAAGTATCTTCTTGGCCAAGACAAAGCCATTCATGTGCGGGCCGCAGGTCCCATCATGTATCTTCTCAAGTAGTTTAGAAGATTCTTTTGCGTCGACACAGCTTAGTAATCCCAAATAAGGAGTTCTTCTGCACAGGGTTCCTCCACTGTGGAAGAAATTGTTGGACAACCTCCGAAGCATACGTTTCTGAGTATGATTTGCATGCTCCGGGTATTCTCCTTTTGTTATTGCTAATAATGCATGATTTGGAAGATATATATATGCAATTTAAAATATTTTTGGGAAAAATTGGGTATCAACAGCTTACCCTCTTTACCCGAAAAGGATGAAAGAGTTGTCGGGTAAAAATATAATGGCCAATTTTGACCGAGAGAAACTTTTTTGAGAGATTTAGGGCCGCATCCTGGTTTCTGAGCTGCCTACATATCCCTGGTCTTACAGGAATAAGGACGTATGTAGTTCCGGATCCATCAGCGAAGTATACCGGTAAAATCATTTCAAGGACATACGCAACATCTAGGGCTGAATGAGTGAATGATTTACGGGAATGGTTAGGTTTGATATGGCTGGGAGAACTGGAGCGGGATCTCTCCTGCTGGGATAGTCGTTGCTCGCCGCGTCATATGAAAATAAAAGCAATACAAGCGTGTACTATGCATAAATTTAAACATGATGCAAATTCCCGTTGGACTATGAAAGTTGTCTTTGGACGGTTAGGGATGACGTCCTTAGACCATGATTTCCTAGGCCATGAATTGTTTGATGAGAGATTCGCGGACCATGAAATGGCGTTCTCGGGCCATGAAGATGGTGCCTCTAAACTATGACGCCTTTGAATAATGATATGCAAGTTTGAGAGAGATCTTCAAGCCATGATATGGTGTCTTCCGGCTATGAAGATGATGTCGTTAGATTATGGCGCCTTTGGACATGTTTGCGATATTTCAGCCCATGAAATGCAGTAATATGATGCTAACAAGACAGAGCTTAGCCTTGCGAATTGAAGGGCGGAGCTTAGCCCGAATGAGAAGTGGAGTAAATAACGTTTGAGAGACAGCGCTTATTCTTTGTGAAATAAAGTAAATTGGAGGTAGAGCTTAGCCTCATGCATGTATGGAGACAGAGCTTAGTCTCATGCAAATGAAGGCAGAGATTAGCCTTATGCAGATGGAGGTAGAGCTTAACCTCATGCAGGATGTGGAAGGAATAGATTAGCCTTATGCAAATGGAAGGCATAGATTAGCCTTATGCAAGGGAAGGCAGAGATTAGCTTTATGCGGATGGAAGGCAGAGATTAGCCTTATGCAAATGGAAGGTATAAGATTAGCCTTAGGCAGATGGAAGGCAAAGATTAGCCTTATGCAAATGGAAGGCAGAAGATTAGCCTTATGCAAAGGGAGGCAGAGCTTAGCCTCATGCAAGACGTGTAATGTAGAGATTAGCCTTATACAAATGGAAGTAGAGCTTAACCTCATGCAAATGAAGGCAGAAGATTAGCCTTATGCAAATGGAAGGCAGAGATTGGCCTTATGCAAATGGAGGCAGAGTTTAGCCTCATGTAAGACGTGGAAGTCATAGATTAGCCTTATGCAGATGGAAGGCAGAGATTAGCCCTATGCAAATGGAAGGCAGAAGATTATCCTTATGCAAATGGAGGCAGAGCTTAGCCTCATTCAAGACGTGGAAGGCAAAGATTAGCCTTATACAGATGGAAGGCAGACATTAGCCTTATGCAAATGGAGGTAGAGCTTAACCTCATGCACAGGAAGGTAGGAGATTAGCCTTATGCAAATGTAAGGCAGAATATTAGCCTTATGCAAAAAAAAAAAAGGCAAATAGTAACATAATTTCTTAGCTGGTAGCAGATTTCGATATTGCGATTGTTGTGAGAATTGTGACTATGAAGGATGTTTATTCTTTGTGCTGATAGAAAATTTCGGCAACTGCAATTGTTTTGGGAATTATGACTTCGAAACATGTTTATTCTTGTTCATGCATCCAAAGAAAAATTGTGAGTTCTGCAGATGGGGAGGTTAATTCGTGTTCCGGCTGGCTTTGCTTGACTTAATCGACTTGGTCTGATGATCCTGTTTACATCATCAGGGTAGCGTTTGCTAAACAGATCTATTTTACAAGCAAGCATGCATGATTTTGTAAAGACACAGTAAAAAATATTTTTTAAGAAATTTAGATGAACCGACGACCGTGACACGGTTCAAGACATCGCAACTTCTCATGCTACGGAATTTTGAGGGTCCTCCTTAAAATTCTGCCCTAGTTAGATGGGTTGAAGACTCTGACTGTTGTGCATGCTGCGATCGGCTGGACTTGCTTAAGAATTCTGCCCCAGTTTCCAATTGCGGGGGAAATGAGATTTTTATTGAATTGTGACCGAACCCATAGGGCTACCTACGTATCCTATCTTAAACGGGAATCAGGTCGAGCATAGTTCAATATACCTTATTTGAGGAATAGCATAAAGAATTACACTTAGTAGCATTTGACTGCATCTAAATTGATTGGCTTCGGCCAGACTTCCCTGTCCATTTCTTTGAGTATCAGAGCTCCTCCTGTCAATACTCGGTGAACCATATACGGACCCTGCCAGTTGGGGGAGAATTTCCCTTTGGCTTCATCTTGATATGGGAAGATTTTCTTCAACACTAGCTGCCCCGGTGTGAATTGTCCTGGTTTGACTCTTTTGTTAAAAGCTCTGGACATTCTATTCTGATAGAGTTGACCATGACATATTGCATTCATCCTTTTCCCATCTATGAGGGCTAATTTCTCATAACAGCTCTTTGTCCATTATTTGTCGGTGAGCTCAACTTCTTGTATGATTCTTAAGGAAGGAATCTCTACTTCAGCAGGAATGATAACTTCCATGCCATAAACCAGCAGGTAAGGAGTTTCCCCAGTTGACGTACGGACTGTGGTGCGATAACCCAACAAAGAAAATGATAACTTCTCGTGCCACTATTTGTTCTTTTCTATCATCTTTCTTAATATCTTCTTGATGTTCTTATTGGCGGATTCTACAGCTCCATTCATCTGAGGTATGTAGGCTGTGGAATTATTGTGCTTGATTTTGAAAGTTTCGCACAAGGCTTTCATCAGGTCACTGTTGAGATTGGAGCCGTTGTCGATGATGATTGACTTTGGAACTCCAAATCGACAAACAATACGGTCGCGGACAAAGTCTGCCACACCTTTCTTAGTCACCGCCTTGTAGGATGTTGCTTCGACCCATTTAGTGAAATAATCAATTGCTACCAAGATGAACCTGTGTCCATTTGAGGTTGTAGGCTCGATTGGTCCAATGACGTCCATTCCCTAGGCGGCAAATGTCTGCGGTGAGCTTGTCGCATTGAGCTCATTTGGGGGTACTTTTATCATATCTGCATGTACCTGATATCTGTAGCATTTTCGGACGTACTGGATGCAGTCTGTTTCCATGGTCATCCAGAAATAACCGGCTTTGAGTATCTTCTTGTCCAAGACAAAACCATTCATATGTGAGCCGCAGGTCCCATCGTGTATCTCTTCAAGTAGTTTGGAGGCTTCCTTCGCATCGACACATCTCAATAATCCCAAATCGGGAGTTCTCCTGTACAGGACTCCTCCACTGTGAAAGAAACTGCTGGACAATCTCCGAAGCGTGCGTTTTTTAGTATGATTTGCAAGCTCTGGGTACTCTCCCTTTGATAAGTACTCCTTGATATCATGGAACCATGTTTTTCGTCTGCTTCTTCTTCGACATGGGTACAGTATGCCGGCTGGCTATTTAATTTTACCAGAATACGGTTAATGAAGTTCTTATCTGGATGTTGTATCATGGATGATAGAGTAGCCAGTGCATCGGCGAACTCGTTTTGAATTCTTGGAACGTGCCGAAATTCCATTTTCGTGAACCTCTTTCTCAATTCTTGCACATGGTGCAGATATGACAATATCTTGGAATTCTTAGTATCCTATTTTCCTTGTACTTGGTGTATTAGCAAATATGAGTCACCAATTACCAGCAGCTCCTGAATATTCATATCAATGGCCATGTTGTGCCCTAAGATGTAGTCTTTATACTCTGCGATATTGTTGGTGCAGGGGAATCTAAGTTTAGCAGATACCGGATAATGTTGACCAGTTTGCGATACCAGGACAGCTCCAATGCCGACTCCTTTGAAAATTGCCGCTCCATCAAAGAACCTTCTCCAACCGTCATAGGATTCTGTAATGTCTTCTCCAATGAATGACACTTCTTCATCGGGAAAATACGTTTTCAGGGGTTCGTATTCTCTATCCACAGGGTTCTGAGCAAGATGGTTTGCCAATGCTTGTCCCTTGACTGCTTTCTGAGTCACATAGACAATATCTAACTCACTCAAAAAGATTTTCCACTTGGCCAGCTTGCCACTGGGCATGGGCTTCTGAAAGATATATTTCAAGGGATCCATCCTTGATATGAGATATGTTGTATAGGCACATAATTAATGCCTCATCTTTTGTGCTACCCAGGTTAGAGCACAACAGGTACGCTCCAGTAGAGAATATCGTGCCTCGTACGGGGCGAACGTATTACTCAAATATTATATATCTTGCTCTTTCCTTCCTGTCTCGTCATGCTGCCCCAAAACACAGCCGAATGCTCCATCTAATACAGCGAGGTAGAGTACCAAGGGTCTACCTGGATCTGGCGGTACCAAGACAGGCGGTGTGGACAGGTACTCCTTGATTCTGTTGAAGGCCTTTTGACAGTCCTCGGTCCATTTGGTTGCAGAAACTTTCTTCAACATCTTGAAGATTGGTTCACATATGACTGTGGACTAGGCTATGAACCGGCTGATGTAGTTAAGGTGTCCCAGGAAACTCATCACATCTCTCTTGTTCCTTGGCGGTGGTAACTCTTGGATGACTTTGACCTTCGACAGATCCAATTCTATCCCTCGGCGGCTGACAATGAACCCAAGAAATTTTCTAGCAGGAACCCCGAATGCACATTTGGCGGGGTTTAATTTTAGGTTGTATTTCAGCAACCTGTTGAAGAACTTCCTCGGATATGCTATGTGGTCGGTGGCTTTCTTGGACTTGATAATGACGTCGTCCACATATACCTCAATCTCTTTATGTATCATGTCATGGAAGATGGTGGTCATAGCTCTCATGTAGGTGGCCCCAGCATTCTTTAGGCCAAATGGCATCATCTTATAACAGTAGACTCCCCACAGCTTAATGAAAGCCATTTTCTCAGCGTCTTCCTCATCCATCCAAATCCGGTGGTAACCAGCAAAGAAATCCACGAACGAATGAAGTTCATGCTTGGCACAATTGTCGATCAGCATGTGTATGTTTGGAATAGGGAAATCATCCTTCGGACTGGCCCGATTGAGATCCCGGTAGTCGATGACATTTCCATCTTTCGTAGGCACTGGCACGATGTTGTCTAACCATGTCGGATATTCAACCATCAAGAGAACATTCGCGTTGATTTGTTTGGTAACTTCCTCTTTGATTTTCAAACTCATGTTAGGCTTGAACTTTCTGAGCTCCTGTTTTATCGGCGGGCACATTGGATTGGTTGGCAGTTTGTGAGCAACAATGGATGTACTTATACCAGTCATGTCATCGTACGACCATGCAAATATGTCTTCATATTCTTTCAAAAATTGTGTGTATTCCTCCTTCTCGGACGGTGATAAGTGAATGCTGATGCGAGTTTCCTTGACAATTTTTGAAAATCCCAGGTTGACAATCTCAGTCTCGTCCAGGTTGGACTTAGGTCTGTCTCTGAAATCCTCAACTTCTCTGAAAATTTCGTCAGGTACGATATCATCCTCCTCTTCTGAATCACTGTCCGTTTGTTGCTTTGTCTCATTGCATGTCACGGTCATTGGTTCATCAAGATAGGAAATAGTAATGTTGTATTGAAAGAATTTATGAGACAAAAACGGTAATAATAAATATTTATTCATTAAAACATATAAACCTTTTTGGTAATTTAAAACAAATGTTTTGGAACATTGAAGATCTTATTGAAAAAAATGGAAATGCGAAAAGGAAATCATTTAGCAAAAAAAGTAAAAATAGACAATGCTTGTTCAGCCTTTCTACCTCGGGACTCGCCGGGCCCTTGATTTTCTGACAGTCCAGTTCTTAAGGAATGATCCTTTTCTCACGACTTGGATGGAAGGTCCTCCCTCCTCCTCCTCCTCAACAATGATGCAACTGTCCATATCATCACCTTCCAAGAATAGATTCTTCAAGGCTGCAAGTGCTTTTTCTTCTTCTGACCCCCATATGGTATCGGCCTGCTGAAAGGTCTGCTCCAGATGTGGTATCAGTTGTTCCAATGGGTAATAAAAACCGCGCCATGGTGGCGACCAGTTCTTGTATTCTTGCCATGTGTATTTGTATCCCAGACCAAAAGTGGTGCCATGGCGTTTGAGTTGTATTGGCTTGGAGATCCCTTAAATATTCTTGCTGAGTCCTTTGCTAGGCTCATACCCACTCCAGTTCAGTATGCTTTCAATCTTACTGTCCCACCACTTGTCTTTGTCTTTTGCGTTGACCCGCTCGATGTGGTGGTAGGTTTCTCCACCCAGCCTTCTTCTTCCCTCAACCACCGGGATGGTCTGGCGATTATAGATAGGGTTGCTTCCATCTCCATGAATGATTACTTCCTGGTGATTCCATTCGAACTTTACTGCCTGATGTAAGGTTGATGCCAAAGCTCAAGCGGCATGTATCCATGGCTGTCCCAATAACAGGTTGTAGTATGCCGATATGTCTATCACCTGAAAATCAACCTCGAACCATGTAGGTCCCATTTTCAAACAAAGACTGATCTCACCAATGGTAGACCTTTGAGAACCGTCAAAAGCTTTTACATTCATAGACCTTTCTCTGATCTCGTACAACCCCTTGCCCAATTTATTGAGAGTTGTCAATGGACAGATGTTGAGGCTGGATCCCCCGTCAATCAGAATCCTGGTGATGATGTGGTCCTCACATTGCACAGTGATGTGCAGTGCTTTGTTATGACTTAACCCATCAGGAGGCAGCTCGTCCTCGTGGAAAGTTGTCACGACCCGAAATCCCACCTTCGGGCCATGACTGCGTCTAACGTTGAACCCGCTAGACAAGCCAACGTTTGAAATAAATAAAACTCATTAACAACTAAAACGAACAGGATGACAAGGGCAGCTATAGTGAACAACAAGAAAGTTAACAAATTACAGGATAATAAGGCATCGATGGTCAACAATATGAAGGTTAACAAATTACCAAAAATAATATAACAACTTCGAAATAAATCCCATATACAAATCCCAGAACTGGTGTCACATACTCACGAACTGTCTTAGAGATTACTAAAAACAAAGGTCTGAAAATAAGTACATAGGACTGTCTTTGAAATATAAAGTAAGATAGAGCTGAAAGTGAAGAGTAGAAGGTGACGTCAAGGCCCACGAACATCTACGGGTCTACCTCGATGTCTCCTGTATGAACTGATGAGATGCTCCGACTGTCAGTGATCACCCGGTCCGGCTGCGTAGTCTGCACAACATAAAGAAGTGCAGGTGTAGCATCAGTAGAACCGACCCCATGTACTGAGTATGTGCCGAGCCTAACCTCGGCGAAGTAGTGACGAGGCTAGGACCGACAACAATATATGTACCTGTGCAATTCTATATAATTAATAGGAAAAATGTCAGCGGAAATAAGCAGGTAAGACAGATACGGGGAGAACATGCTGGGGGAAAAAGGGGCAATAAAATGCTAGCACAGTAGAACAGGGTAATAACTGAAATATAAAGATAAAGGCAGGAATTTAACTTCTCAAACAGATAATGAACAACACTCGGCACGGAATGTCCCCTCGTGCATAACCTCACAATCACTCGGCACGGAATGTCCCCTCGTGCGTATATAACAACACTCGGCACGGAATGTCCCCTCGTGCATAACCTCACAATCACTCGGCACAGAATGTCCTCTCGTGCGTATATAATAACACTCGGCACAAAATGTCCCCTCGTGCGTATATAATAATCAGCGATCAACACGGCATGTCCCCTCGTGTGATCAGTAACAAACAGTCAGCACGCCATGTCCCCTCGTGCGACAAATAATAAACGATCAACACGGCATGTCCCCTCGTGTGATAAATACTAAACGATCGGCACGACATGTCTCCTCGTGCCATAAATTATGACACAAAGCAACAATATCAGGTGAAAGTCAACATTAAGAAGTCTCAAGTGCATGGGAATACTCAATAAAATTCTACTGTCCCGGCAAGGAGAAATCATCAATTACAAACTCAACAAATGCCCGAAAAGGGTCTTAGCTATAACCAACCTCGCATCAGAAATACATTTTCAATAGTGTAAGCCTCAACTGAACAAATAACTCAATAACTCCCCACATCATGAAACAACATCAAGGCATCACTTCTAAATCACCAATTACTCATAGTGCGGAGAATATTAAGAACACAGTAAGTTTCATCA
>ML289462.1:654-15438 GCA_005239495.1 Nicotiana undulata
ACCCCTTCCATTGCCAACATGGCCAAGGAAAATCAAGAGAGAGACCAATTGATTGCAGGTTTAGCTACAAATGTTGATGTCCTAACCAAGATGCTCAAGGAGAATCAAATGAAGAAAGTGAACATGGTAGAGGATACTCAATCCATGAGGAGTCAAGATTGGGAGTACTGCAATGAGGGAGTAGTTCTTCACAAATCGCCGATAGAAATTGCATAGGCCAAGGAATGCCCTCAGGGCGTGGATATCCTTGGGTGGTGGCCACTCTGTGATGACTTGGATCTTTTGCTGGTCCATCTTGATCTGCCCTTCCTCAATGACATGCCCGAGGAAGTCGATCTATTTCTGATCAAAGAAGCACTTGGATAGCTTTGCATACAACTCATGCTCCCGCAACTGGGCTAGGACCTTCCGCAAGTGCTCCAAGTGTTCTTCCAGTGTCTGGATATAGACCACAATATCATCCAAACAGACCACCATGAATTCATCAATGTACTCTCGGAAGACCTGGTTCATCAGGGTGCAAAATGTGGCTGGAGTGTTAGTTAAGCCGAACGACATAACTAGGAAGTCGAACGACCCATATCTTGTCACACAGGTCATCTTGTGTTCATCGCCCTCCGCAATCCGGACTTGCCAATACCCTGTCTTCAGGTCAATTTTTGTGAACATTGTAGCACTCCCCAATCTGTCGAACAAGTCTGCCATGAGTGGAATAGGGTACTTGTTCTTCACAGTAATTTTGTTCAATGCCCGATAATCCACGCAGAAGCGTAGACTACCATCATGTTTCTTATGGAAAAGCACAGGGGACCCGTATGGGGACTTAGAGGGTACAATGATCCCTGTGTCTAGCATTTCTGTCAATTGTCTCCGAAGCTCGGTGAGTTCGGGTTGTGACATTCTGTAAGGTGCCCGGGCAGGTGGCTTCGCACCCGGCACCAACTCAATCTCATGGTCCACAGTGCGCCTAGGCGGGAGTCGCTTCGGCATTTCCTGTGGCATGACATCTTCAAATTCCAATAGTAGCTCCTTTACGGGCGTATGAAGGGGATCCGATGAGCATTCTACCTCTTCAATGCATAGGGTAGCCAAAAATGTAGGTTCATGTCTCTTGACTCCCTTTTTCAACTGCAAGGCCGAGATGTTCTCAGCGGCCATCTTCATGGATATACACGGAATAGTACAGGGTGTGGCCTAGTTTACTCCCATCATTAGAAGCATGTCCGCATATGGTACGGGCATGGTGTTGGTCTGCCTCAAGAATTCCAGTCCCACTATCAGCTCGAAGTCGTCTATGATTACCACTCGCAAGGTGAACTTTCCTTCATAAGGCCCCATCTTCACCGGTACTTCTTTGGCTATTCCACCCACTGGCTGAGGGGGTGAGTTAATAGCCTTGACATGACCCCGGCCCTTTCCCACAACTAACCCAAGACGCTCCACCTAAGTTGATTCCAGGTAGTTGTAAGTATCACCTGTATCTATCATCGCCCGAATGGGTTTGCCATTTATCCTCAGTTCAACGAACATCAAGGTCCTCTCTTGCTTAGGAGGAGTCCTTTTATTCGTCTTCTTGGCCCCCTTATTGGCGAGTGGACGGGGATTCTTCTTCTTGCGGATACCAGCACTGGTTCCCGCTAATACCTGAGAAACAGAACCCACAATGGCGTTGAACGCACCGACTGCTTCGGTCTGTTCATCCTCATCTGCTTCATCATCTGTCCCATCATCATAAACTTGATGGGCATTCATCTGTGCATGTGGGCACTCATTATTCCAATGAGGCCCGCCACAATGACGGCATCCTGAGGGTGGTTTTCTTCCCCGGTCATTGCTGTTTGATGCAGCACTGTTGCTACTTGAGGAGGGAGCCTTAGCTTTGCCTGCACTCCGGTCTCCCCCACTTCTGTTGGGGCCACCATTGGTAGGTTGGCCTCCTTTGTAACCCGTTCGGACGGGCGCCTGCGGCCTATCCTTCCGAGTCTCCATCTGGTAGTCCCCAAGGCATTCTGCTGCTTGGATTGCCTTGGGAAGGGTATCCACCCTTTGTCTTTGCAGCTCCATGCGGGCATAAGGTTTCAACCTTTCCAGGAAAATGAAGATTTTGTCCTTGTCCCCCATGTCGCAAATGTTCAGCATGAGTGCAGAGAATTCTTGCACGTAGTCCCGCACTGATTTGGTCTGGCAGAGCTCCCGTAGTTTCCTCCTTGCATTGTACTCAACATTTTCAGGAAAGAACTGTAGGCGTATAGCAGCCTTCAGCTCCGCCCATGTCTCCAGAGCATCCTCGCCGGCCTGGATGGCTTCGTACTTCACTCGCCACCAGAGCTTAGCATCACCCTGAAGATACATGGCAGCAGTTGCTACCTTCTTAGCTTCTTCTAGGCCTCCCACGGCATCGAAATACTGCTCGATGTCGAAAATGAAATTTTCCACTTCTTTGGCATTCCTAGCCCCACTGTATGACTTTGGCTCAGGAATTTTCAGCTTCTGTGCCAAGGGAGCGGGGTTCACAGCGCCCCCGATTTGATATCCACTGCTGTGAAGCAAGCCTTGTAGAGCAGCATTGATAACGTTGAGCTAGTTTGTCAAGTTGTAGATAGTTTGTTGCATGGAAGTCATCCTGTCTGCGTCTTGTGCCCTGTGGGCTAAATTCTCGGCGCGCTCCTGTTGGAGGCCCTCGAATTTATCAAAAATTTCGGCTGCCTCAGTAGCTGCCGTTTGTCGGTCTCCCACAGAGTCGCGCGGAGAGATACTCTATAAAGCTACTCTATATTTACAAAGAAAAGGACTTGGTTTTCTACAAAGGTAGAAACAGGTCCGTTGGCAGTAACTTTATCTCAGGCATCACGATCTGCGCGCGCGGCGCTGTCGGCAGCTGCTTGCGGCTGGGCGCTAGCGAGGGAAATTGGTGGGGCGACAGAGGCACATGCGCACTTGTCACTTGGAGCGGCCAAGACCACGGGGCCGTCCGTGGCGCTAGGCGTTGGGAGGCTTGCTAGGACGCAACGGGGCGCGTCCAAGGGGTCATGGGGCATGGATGGAAAGCCGCCCATGACATAAATCATGCTATTAGGATTTCATGAACCTGTTTTCAGCGCTGTTATGCCACTTCCTGTTCAATAATAACAATAAAATGTTTCTATGTGATTATGGTCATGCATTCTAAAACTGAATCCTGTCTCAAATGAGTATTAACAAATCTTTACTTCACCATGTTTCACATAGAAATCATGTCTTAGGTGAATAATTAATGAACTTGTCACTTTTGCATACCATGTCAAGCATGCACTAGATACCATGTCCTTAAGGCTGTCATGTCTACTGCTTTAACGTACAACATGCCTCTAATTTATGCTCATGCCTATCACTTAGAACTCCTGCTTTTAGGATAAATAAATCAACATAAATCTGTTACTCCTGCGCATTCAAAATCAGATCTTAATCATCCTGTATTTATATACGCATGTTAGATACCATGCTCTAGGTTACGTTTGCATTTAATCAGCTTCTCTTAAGTTTAAACTGTTGATTTATAAAAGATATAAAAATAGTTTTACATTACGTTCATCATGTCTGCTTATAATAGAAATCAGTAATTGACTTTGCATTCTCAGATTTACATCACCTAGAACAACATGTTTAGGTAACAATCTGCAACAATTTCTCTAATAATTCTGATACATTGTCCCCCGCCTAGGCAAGCCTTAGGGGATTAAATTTCTAAAACTGGAAGTCTGCCTCTCTTGTGTCTATTGCTTAATGCTATCAGGTTCTTTTCAATCAGTAGGCGAACTGATTAGGGATTTCAAGCAATGACAAAACCACATATCTGTTTATCCTCTGAATTCACCTAGACACCATATCTTAGGATCTTAATTAATAATACTGCCCTTATATGTGTTTCAGTCATGCTAATTATATGCATTATTTGCGGAGGTAAATCTGAGCCTCTTATGTGCTCCTATGTGTTTCCCATTTACTGCAGTCCTATATGTCCTTTACTTGTCGCTTTAGAATTTTACCTTTAAACCTGAGGGTCTGCCTAGTACCTCCCTTTACGATAGTAGTCCTAACCTCCTCCGGGACTGATAGGATGGGACGCGTAATAGCACGCAATATAGTTTGTGACCAACACGCGCTTTAATTACCTTCACGGGGTGGTAAACGGTAGATATGGATATGATGACCGATGCGCTAATACCACGTGTATCCCCTCTCTAAGGAGTGTCATATCGGGTATTGCATTGATGTGATCCATATTATTTCAAACCTAGGACATCCCTTCCTTTAAATGTTAGATTATAACTCTTTTTCAAAACTTAGTCGTTTTATAATTGTTTTCCAAACACTTGCTTGCTTAATACTTAAAATCCCCTCTTACTTGAGCCCTTACTTGTTACTTGTTTAATTGTGAAAATTCACAAAAACCATTTGGCCGGGAACCACACTTGTGGATCCTGAGGGGTGCCTAACACCTTCCCCTTGAGATAATTTCAATCTCTTACCCTATCTCTGGTTAGCAACGTAATTGTACATGAACCCCTTAGGTGCCCTAACGCACCGTTAAAATCGTTAGGTGGCGACTCTCCAAAAACACTAACCGCTTTCCCAAAAGGAAAAAGTTATCTTAACCCAAATGTCGAAACCCCGATTTCGCGAGAAAAAAGGGGGCGCGACAGCATGGCGACTCTGCCGGGGACTATAGGATTTTACCATTTCAAATTGTTTTGTGAATTTTCACCTTTGCTTTGTTTAAACACTTGCACCCTTTCCCCTTCCCTTCTACGTGCGATTACATGTTTATTGCTTTCAAGTACTTACTTTTCCCCAAAACGAAACTGACATGTTTCTTTGTTTTCCTTTGTAACTGCTTTAAATCGTAATTGTTGTATTTACCGTTTTTCCTTAACGTGCAAATACATGACAATTTATTTTAATGCTTATTATTGCATAATCATGCTCAACATTCATACTCCACTCGTGCCAAAAAAAATACTATAGAAACGCTTGATGAGTGGTTGCGCTCTTCCTATATTATTACCCCCTAAATTCGGAAAGGCTTATTTGCGGTAAAACTAGTCGATCAGCGGTGCAGTCGACGGTTCCGTGCCTTTCCCCCTTGAGTTGTCCGGACAAGTGTACCAGTCTAAAACCCCATAGAAACCTTACTCTATTGTATTGATTGCATGCATCATGGTCAAACCTAGTCAAGCTAAAGTGTCGTCCGCACGATAGCTTTTAAGACAGCCTTATCCAAAAGTCCAAGGGTTTCCCTAAACCCAAATGGACATCATCACGTTCTATGCATTTATTTGGAGAACTAAATGCTTCCTGCTAATTATTGATATTAAATAGTCGAGTCTAGTGGGGGTAAGGGCCTAAACTTATTTGTCTTGCAGAAACATGAGGCACGAAGTCCCCAGATTCGGCATGGTCGCCAATATCCACCCAAGACTGCTGAGTTGGTGGGAAGATCTAAACTTTAGCGACAAAGCTATCGTAGGGAAACACCTAGGCAACCTACCATCTCTCCTAGAAATCCAGCCTAACAAAATGATAATAGAGGCTGCTACTTTGTTTTGGGATTGTGAGAGCTCTGTGTTCCTCTTTGGGAACATCGAAATGACGCCTTTGATAGAAGAGATAGGAGGACTGACTGTCCTAGTGTGGGAAACCCCGGGGTTGCTGATTCCTGAGAGCCGCACAGGCAAAGGTTTCCTTAAGATGATAGGTCTGATAAAGAATGCAGAATTGGTATGCTTGAAGGAGTCGTACGAGAGGTACGGCCACAGCAAATCATACCGTACCTACCATGACGAGTTTGCTAATACCTCCCAGGGACACATCCATCGCCGAGTGTTCGTCTTTATGGTTTGCTTTTTGGGTTTGATCGTGTTCCCGATGAAGAAGGAGAGAATCCACACCAGAATGGCCATGGTAACTAAGACATTAATGGAAGGGATTGATGGGCAAGACTTCAGCATCGTGCCCATGATCATTGCAGACATATATCGGGCCTTGGAAATATGTCAACGAGGAGCAAAACATTTCGAAGGTTGCAATTTATTACTTCAACTCTGGCTCATGCAACATCTCCAAAGAGGTGAATACCGACAAGACATTCATCGAAGAATTTGGTATGACCACATCGCTTTCCATCACTCGAAGCAAATGAACTATATCCCCGACATGTTTGCTAAACCTGAGAATGCCGAAGGATGGGTTGAGCTCTTTGGTAACTTGACCGAAGAACAGGTCCAATGGATGTTTGAGTGGTTTCCGACAGATGAGTTCATCATTCGATCTCGAGATGCATCATTTCTGATACTGATTGGTTTAAGGGGGACATACCCTTACGTCCCTCTCCGAGTTATGAGGCAAGCAGGCAGGAAGGAAGTCATACCTAGGGTCCAGAAAATGAGCCATCTTCGAGCAGACTTTCAAAATGATGACAGTCCTCACAAGTGCCAAGCTCAGCACCTATGGCACTGCAAGATTATACTTGAGAAAGACACCATCGAGCCAGACAGGTATCGTGCCGGTTGTACCCCTTTATATCTTGGTTGGTTAGAAGATGATCTGAGTGGTCAGAGCAAGCCAGGGTACGTCCAAGGCCACAAGGTTATAGATGAAAAGGATGAAGCACAAGTCAAGGTCAACCAGTTGCGCAAAAGGATCCGCACATGTGAGGATGATCACCACAAAATACATGAGTCTAACAAGAAGTTAATCGAGGAGTGGAAAGACATGGCCGTCAACACCAACAAGAGGTTAGGATACTTAGAACGAGGTATAGTCGAGCTGGAGGAGAAATTCATCAAACGGGTCAAAGATTGCCGAAGGGATGAAGGAACCGAAGGAGGACATCTCGCCAGAGCATACCTGTTGATGCGACTTCGCGAGCTAGGAAAGCCGTTCAAGGGAAGCAGGAATGTCGAATCTGGGGAAGGTCCTTCTAGGACCAAATAGATAAGAGTGTCTTTATTTTTCTGTTAATGTAATGAGGCCAATGGCCATTAGTGACCTTTATTTTTTTCGTTTTGGGATTTGTCTATTTCCTTATCAATAAAATGAGGCATTTAGCATCTTAAGTTCTCCAAGTCAACTTGTCGCTAGGCTTACCTCGGGCATAAAGAGGTCCTCTGAATTAGGACACGCTTTACATTCCCGCATTATGTGTTTAAATACTGCAATAGTTTTTCATAATCCTCACTTGGCTACCTTTTGTTTTTGTTCCCTTTTTCTTTTATTATTCCCCTCCCCAAAGGTTAGTTCGTACACTCTGGCATCATCAGCTTATCTCACAAGATCCAAGGTCCCTCCACCTACTCCTCCTCCTAGTCCTCCTAAAGTCAAGAACAAAGGCAAGAGTAAGATGGAAGAATCTAGCGGCATCGGGAAGGAGAATGTGGTTGAACGGCTAGAGGCCACTGACGGCTGAGGTATTCAGGTCCTAAATGAGAACATGTCACCACAGGAATAGAAACTGCTGAAATTTCAAGAAGAGCTCGACCAGGTCCGAAATCTGGCTAACCTGTCATTTTCCCTCAACATCCCAGACGTCAATGTCCCAAACACTCAAAACCATACACCTCCACAAAATATCCCAAGACAACAGAATCATCCCGAACTTCACCATCACACCACTCCGCCAAAGAACCAAACTCTCCCAACACAATGCAATACTTTCCACACTTCAAACAACACTCCATTACTTATCCCAGAACCTCAGAACCCCACAAAGGACCATTTCCACAATCCCATCTATGTGGAAACCATGACCCATTCCACTCTATCTATCCCATACCCATCCGAGTCTGATGAAAAGGACTTGTTCATCAAGAACCTGGCTGAGGAACTAAGGAAGTTGACCAGCCGAGTTCAGGGTGTTGAAGGAACCAAGGGAATCGAAGGGTTGATTTATGAAGACCTCTGTATACAACCTGATGTCGAACTGTCCGAGGGGTACAAACCTCCAAAGTTTGAAATGTTTGACGGTATTGGTGATCCGAGGGTCCATCTAAGGACCTATTGTGACAAGCTGGTTGGTGTGGGAAAAAATGAAAGGACCCGCATGAAGATGTTCATAAGGAGTTTGAAAGGAGATGCGTTGTCTTGGTACATCAGCCAAGACCCCAAGAAATGGTCAAACTGGATAGGTATGGCGTCTGACTTTATGGACAGATTTAGATTCAACACAGAGAACGCACCAGACCTGTTCTATATCAAGAATCTGAAGAAGAAACTCACAGAGACCTTTCGTGAGTATGCCACTCGCTGGAGGTCCGAAGCTGCTAAAGTCAGACTTGCTTTAGAAGAGGAGAAGATGAACAAGTTCTTTGTCCGGGCTCAGGACCCGAAGTATTATGAACGGCTGATGATGATTGAGAATCACAAAGTCTCCGACATTATCAAATTAGGGGAGCGAATCAAAGCAGGTATTAAGAGCGGTATGGTCACGAATTTTGAAGCCTTGCAAGCTACAAACAAGGCTTTACAGTCCGGTGGTGTGTCTAAGAAAAGAGACGTGGGAGTTGTAATGGTTGCACAAAGAGCCAAATCCCCACTAAAATACCAAATCTATCCAGCACCTCCGCTCACATACCAGCCAACCCCGAATTACCAAGCACCCCCACCTTCTTACCAAGCTCCACCACCTTCTTACCAAGATCCACCGCCTACCTACCAATCTCCATTGCCCACATATCAACCTACTTCACCTAGATACTCGCAACCCGCCCCTATTTACCACACTTATAACTCCCATCCATCCCATTACCAATCACCCCTTGCACGCCAAAACTTCCCTAGACCTCATCCCAATTTTGATCGCAGACCTCCAAAACAGTACACCGCCATAGCTGAACCCATTGACCAGCTGTATGAGAAACTCAAAGTTGCCGGTTACGTCACCCCTATCCCTGCTGCCACCCTTGAGAACCATCCTCAGTGGGTTAACCCAAACAAATCATGTGCATACCATTCCAGCATGAAGGGCCACACCATCGATGAATGTCGCTCTTTGAAAGACAAGATACAGTCTCTGATTGATAACAAAATCATTATGGCAAAGGAGTCCGCTCCGAACGTCTGCAACAACCCTTTGCCAGACCATAAGGGCAGATATATCCATATGATTGAAATAGAAAGTGATTGGGATCCCGATGGATCAATCGGGTTGATCGCAGAAGGCGATGATCCAAAGAAACCAGCAGTCACTCTCAACCCGATCATAGTCCAGATTCAACCATTTGGGGATGCTGAGGTAAATATGTCCATACCTCTTGAGTTTGAAGCAGCGCCACCCGCAAAGAAACAAGTACCAATTGAAGTCGAGTTCGTATCTCTGGCAAATGCACCCGCACCATTTGAGGTCACAGTCTTGCCACCCAAGGTACGTGTTCCATTTGAAGTAAGGATAGCCGCACAAATTCTAGTGGAAATGTGAACCACGCCACCCTTCTATACCAATGCTATCCCTTGGGACTATACAGCCGAGGTGAGAAGGAAAGGTAAGGTCAAAACTGAGAAAGTTGTCGCAGCACAGGGTATGACAAGAACTGGTAGAGTCTATACGCTTGAACATCTGGCGGAATCAAGCAAACAGGCCTCCAATAGGCCACCCGTTATTGAGACAGTTCCGGACGACCTTTGGAGGAAAGTACAGGATAAGGCGTATTCGGTCATCGATCAGCTGAACAAGACGCCAGCACAAATAGCCATCCTCTCTTTTCTGCAGAATTCCGAGACACACCGAAGTGCTCTGTTGAAGGTATTGAGTGAAGCGTATGTACCAAACAACATCACTAGTGGGGAAATGGCCAATATGGTGGGCCGGGTGTTGGAAAGTCACAAGATCACTTTCCATGAGGACGAGCTACCTCCTGAAGGATTGGGCCATAACAAAGCATTGCACAGTGTTGTGCAATGCGAAGATTATTTCATCACCAGAATTTTGATCGATGGAGGATCCAGCCTTAATATTTGCCCGTTGATAACGCTCAAGAAATTGGGTAGAGGTCTGCATGAGATAAAGTATGGAGCAATCAATGTGAAATCTTTCGATGGATCTCAAAGGTCCACCATTGGTGAGATAAGCCTATGCCTGTAGATGGGACAGACGTGGTTCGAGGTAGATTTCCAAGTGATAGACGTACCGGCATCCTACAATCTGTTATTGGGATGACTATGGATCCATGCTGCTGGGGTCGTAGCATCAATGCTACATCAGGTAGTGAAGTTCGAGTGGAACCACCAAGAGGTGATTATTCATGGTGACGATAGCAACCCTATTTACAATTTCCAGACTATTTTGGTGATCGGAGGAAGAAGAAAGTTGGGTAGAGAAACTTACCACCACATTGAACGAGTCAATGCCATCGACAAGGATAAATTGTGGGATAGCAAGATCGAGAGTATACTAAACTGGAATGGGTACGAGCCTGGCAAAGGGCTCGGCAAGAATCTTCAAGGAATCTCCAAACCTATCAAGATCAAAAGCCATGGCACTACTTTCGGTATGGGGTACGACTACACTTGGAAAGAGTACAACGACTGGTCGCCACCCTAGCGCGGTCCTTATTACCCACTGGAGTAGCTGATACCGCATCTGGAGAAGACCTTCCAACAGACCGACATTATTTATGGGTCAGACGAAGAGGAAGCACTAGCCGCATTGAGGAATTTGTTACTGGAGGATGATGATATGGATTGTTGTGTTGTTCTCGAGGAGGAGGGGGAGGAAGGCCCTTCCATACAGGCTGTAAGTAGAGGGACATGCCTAAAAAACTGGACTATCAGGACAAACAAAGCCCGACGAGCCTCGGGGTAGCAAGGCTAAAACAAGCATTACTTACTGTTTTATTTACTAAAATGAGTTTTCCTTTCCGCATTTTTCAATTCCTGCAATAAGTTCCTCAATGTTCAAAACAATTACTCAATTTATCAAAGTATTTTCTAGTTTCTCTTATTTATTACTACTGTTTTTCTCATTACTTTATCTATACAACATTACTATTACTTGTCTTGAAGAACCGATGACTGTGACATGCAATGAGACAACGCAGCAAACAAACATCGATTCAGATGAAGATGATATACCCGACAAGATTGTCAAAGAAGTTGAAAACTTTGAGAACAGACATAAGTCCAACCTGGACGGGACTGAGGTTATCAACCTGGGAAATTCAGAAAACGTCAAGGAAACACTGATCAACATTCATTTGTCATCGTCAGAAAAGAAAGAATACACAGAGTTTCTAAAGGAGTATGAAGACATCTTTGCATGATCGTATGATGACATGACTGGTCTAAGTACGTCTATTGTGGCTCACAAACTTCCAACCAATCCGATGTGTCCACCGGTAAAGCAAAATCTCAGAAAATTCAAACCCGACATGAGTTTGAAAATCAAGGAAGAAGTTACCAAGCAGATCAACGCCAAAGTTCTTAGGGTAGTTGAGTACCCAACATGGTTAGCCAACGTTGTGCATGTGACGAAGAAGGACGGGAAGGTTAGAGTCTGTGTCGACTACCGGGATCTCAATCGGGCCAGTTCGAAAGACGACTTCCCCTTGCCCAATATACACATCCTGATTGACAACTGAGCCAAGCATGAGCTACAGTCATTCGTGGATTCTTTCACTGGTTATCATCAAATCTGGATGGATGAAGAAGATGCTGAGGAGACAGCTTTCATTACACCTTGGGGAGTATAATGTTATAAGATGATGCCATTTGGCCTGAAGAACGCAGAGGCCACTTATATGAGGGCCATGACCACTATCTTCCACGACATGATTCACAAGGAAATCGAGGTATACGTGGATGATGTTATTATCAAGTCCAAGAAAGCCACTGGCCACATATAAGATTTGAGAAAGTTCTTCAATAGGTTGCGAAAATACAATCTGAAGCTGAACCCCGCGAAGTGTGCATTCGGGGTTCCTGCTGAGAAGTTGTTGGGGTTTATTGTGAGCCGCCGGAGAATAGAATTGGATCCATCAAAAGTCAAGGCCATTCAATAACTACCGCCACCAAGGAACAAGAAGGATGTGATGAGTTTCTTGGGGAGGCTTAATTACATCAGTCGGTTTATCGCACAATCTACAGTTATCTGTGAGCCGATCTTCAAGATATTGAAGAAGGACGCTGCAACCAAATGGACCGATGAGTGCCAAAAGGCTTTTGACAAAATTAAAAGATACTTGTCAACCCCGCCAGCCTTGGTACCACCTGATCCAGGTAAACCTTTGTTACTCTACCTTGCTGTATTAGATGGATCCTTCGGCTACGTTCTGGGGCAGCATGACGAGACAGGAAGAAAGGAACAAGCTATTTACTATCTCAGCAAGAAATTCACTCCGTATAAGGCTCGGTATTCTCTTCTGGAACGCACCTGTTGTGCTTTGACTTGGGTCGCTCAAAATCTAAGGCACTATTTCTATGCCTACACCACATATCTCATATCAAGGATGGATCCATTAAAGTACATCTTTCAGAAGCCCATGCCCACTGGCAAGCTGGCCAAGTGGAAAATCCTGCTGAGCAAGTTCGACATCGTTTATGTAGCTCAGAAAATGGTCAAGGGACAGGCACATGCATACCACCTCGCGGAGAATCTTGTGGATGGAGAATACGAACCCCTAAAAGCGTATTTCCCCGATGAGGAGGTATCATTCATAGGAGAAGACATTGTAGAATCCTATGACGGTTGGAGGATGTTCTTTGATGGAGCGGCAAACTTCAAAGGAGTCGATATTGGAGCAGTCTTAATATCGAAAACCGGTCAGCATTATCTGGTATCGCCAAGCTCAGGATCCCCTGCACCAACAATATGGCAGAGTATGAAGCATGTATCTTAGGGCTCAACATGGCCATTGACATGAACGTCCAAGAGGTGCTGGTGATCGGTGATTCAGACTTATTGGTACATCAGGTACAAGGAGAATGGGAAACCAAGAATTCCAAGATACTACCGTATCTGCATCACGTACAGGAATTGAGAAAGAGGTTCACGAAGATAGAATTTTGGCACGTCCCCAGAATCCAGAATGAGTTCGCCGATGCACTGGCTACTCTGTCTTCTATCATTCAGCATCCAGACAAAAATTTCATTGATCCCATCCCAGTGAAAATCCATAATCAACCAGCTTACTGTGCCCATGTTGAAGAAGAAGCGGACAGAAATCCTTGGTTTCATGATATCAAAGAGTATTTGGCAAAAGGAGATTACCCAGAGCTTGCAAATTCCACTCAGAAACGCACACTTCGGAGGTTGTCTAACAACTTCTTTCACAGTGGAGGAATCATGTATAGGAGGACTCCTGACTTGGGATTATTAAGGTGTATCGACGCAAAAGAGCATCAAAGCTACTAGAGGAGATCCATGCAACAAGTTACTTTTGGATACTTTGGGCTGGTTACTTTTGGATGACTATGGAAACGGATTGCATCTAGTACGTCCGAAAATGCCACCGATGTCAGATACATGAAGACATGATAAAGGTACATCCAAGTGATCTCAATGCAACAAGTTCACCATGGTCGTTCGCCGCCTGGGGCATGGATGTTATTGGATCAATCGAGCCTTCCACCTCCAACGGACACAGGTTCATTCTGGTAGCCATTGATTACTTCACTAAATGGGTCGAAGCAGCCTCCTACAAAGCAGTTACTAAGAAAGTGGTGGCCGACTTTGTCCGCGACCGCATTGTCTATCGATTCGGAGTTCCAGAGTCAATCATTACCGACAACAGTTCTAATCTCAATAGTGACTTAATGAAAGCCATGTGTGAAAACTTCAAGATCAAGCACAAGAACTCCACAGCATACAGACCTCAAATGAACGGAGTTGTAGAGGCCGCCAACAAAAACATCAAGAAGATACTAAGGAAGATGATATAAAAGCACAAGCAGTGGCATGAGAAGTTATTGTTTTCCCTATTGGGATACCGCACTATAGTCCGCATATCAACATGGGAAACTCCCTATATGCTAGTTCACGGTACAGAAGTTGTTATTCCTGCCGAAGTTGAGATTCTATCTCTAAGGATTATGCAAGAAGCTGAGCTCAGCGATGCGGAGTGGGTAAAGAACCGTTATGAGCAAGTGGCCCTCATAGACGGGAAAAGGATAAATGCAATATGTCATGGTCAACTTTATCAGAATAGAATGTCCAGACCCTTCAACAAAAGAGTCAAGCCGAGACACTTCACACCGGGGCAGCTAGTGTTGAAAAAGATCTTCCCACATCAAGATGAAGCCAAAGGGAAGTTCTCTCCCAACTGACAAGGCCCATACATGGTTCACCGAGTACTGATAGGAGGAGCACTCATATTTGCAGAAATGGACGGAGAAGTCTGGCCGAAGCCAATCAATTCGGACGCAGTCAAGTGTTATTATGTGTAATCTGTTGTACTTTATAAATGATGTAAATTGAACTACGCCTGATCTGATTCCCTTTTAAGAGAGGATATGTAGGCAGCCCTATGGGTTCGGTCACAATTTAATAAAAATTTATTTTCCCCCGCAATTGGAAACTGGGGCAGAATTTTGAGGAGGACCCTCAAAATTCCATAGCACGAGAGGCTGCAATGTCTTGAACCACGTCATGGTCGTCGGTTCATCCCAAGATTATTTTAAAATTAGACATTATGTTTTTAAAAATCATGCATGTTTGTTCTTGAAACAGCTTGTTTAGCAACGCTACCCCGATGACACAGACAGCAACATCGGAGCAAGCCGAACAAGTCAAGTAAAGCCAACGGGGATACGAACTAA
>ML289462.1:15505-103289 GCA_005239495.1 Nicotiana undulata
CCCCCCCATTTACAAAACTCACGATTTTTCTTTGGATGGAGGCACAAAGAACAAACACGCAGAGAAGTCACAATCTTTATCACAATTGCAAACGCCAAAGTTCGATGTCCACCCAAAGAACGAACCTGTTCAAAATCACAATTCTCGAAACCATCACACTTGTCGGCGTCTATTATCAATACAAATAATGATCCATAATCACAATGTTGCAATTTTCTATCAGCTAAGAATTCCTATTGTCATTTCATTTTTTGCATAAGGCTACCTTTCTGCCTTCTGAGACTAAACGTTGTCTCCATCTGCATTCGCATCTCTGCATAAGGCTACCTTTCTGCCTTCCGAGACTAAACGTTGTCTCTATCTGCATTTGCATCCCTGCATAAGGCTACTATTCTGCCTTCCGAGACTAAACGTTGTCTCCATCTGCATTCGCATTATTGCATAAGGCTACTATTCTGCCTTTCGAGACTAAACGTTGTCTCCATCTGCATTCGCATTCTTGCATAAGGCTACTATTCTTCCTTCCGAGACTAAACATTGTCTCCATCTGCATTCGCATTCTTGCATAAGGCTACAATTCTGCCTTCCGAGACTAAACGTTGTCTCCATCTGCATTCGCATTCTTGCATGAGGCTACTATCTTGCCTTCCGAGGCTAAACGATGCCTCCAATTTATTTTTCAAAAATGACCACTGCCTCCAATTTACTTTTCAAAAATGGCTACCGTCTCAAGCACTATTTACTTTGCTTTCCTTTCGGGCTAAGATCTGCCCCTTAAATTTGCAAGATTAATCTCTGTCTTGTCAGCATCATATTATTTCATCTTCATGGGCTGAAATATCGCCAACTTATCCAAAGGCGCCATCGTTCGGAGGCACCATTTTCATAGCCCGAGAACACCATGCCATGTCCCGAGGATCTCTTTCGATTTTGCATATCATTATTCAAAGGCATCATGGTTCGGAGGCACCATCCTCATGGCCCGAGAACATCATTTCATGGCCTGTGAATCCTGTATCAAGCAATTCATGGCCCAGGACATCATGGTGTGAAGACGTCATCCTTAACCGTCCAAAGACAAGCATTCATGGTCCGACGAGAATTTGCATCATGTTTAAATCACGCACAATATATGATCGTATTATTTATTTTCAGGTAATCCGGAAAGCAACAGCCATCCTGACAGGAGCGGTCCGCTCCAGTCCTCCCAAACTACCTCGTCAGCCGTTTGTTTGCCTAACTTTGTGCTTTGCGTCTGTTTCTTCTAGAACTTCATCGGTATACTTCGCCGATGACTCTCAAACTACATGTGGCCTGATTCTGTAAAACCAAGGATATGTAGGATACTCAGAAACCAGGGTGCGGCCTAAATCTTTTCAAACCATTTCATTCGGTCAAAATTGGCCATCATATCTTTACTAGACAACATTTTCATCCTTCCCGAGTAAAGAGGGGCAGCTGTTGATACCCAATTTTTCCTTAAATTATTTTCAAACTTGCATATATACCTTCAAAATCACTCTTTATAATAATTGCTATTTTGCCCTAATTTTCCATATTTTTATCAATTTATTTTTCTATTTATTCAGTACTTCATATTCAATAATTATTCATAAATTGCATTATAAATAATTTCAAAACATCTCTTGGGTCAATATATCATTTTGAATCCTATTAGGATTTCATTATTTCATTAATTAGCCAATTTGGCATTATTATCTATAAATACAGTAATTTTGCAATTATAGCCTAATTGTATATTTTATGCTATTTTAATTCGATAATTAGTCATTTTTACATTTTTATATTAGCTAATTACCTTAATTTTCATTTACTTAGCATTAATTTCATTTTATATAATTATTAGCTATTTTATTAATTATTTATCTATTTTTTATGGGTATTTAACTATTAGGAATTTTTATTTTAAAATATAACCTAAATTAGACACCAACCCATCTGATTTAATTCACCCAATTGACCCAGCCCAAACCTAAATTCCTACCCGGCCCAACCCTTTGATCAATCTGAGTCGTTGATCAATTTGAATCAACGGCCCAAATTATTAGTTACCATAATTAATCTTATGACCTACCCCCCTCCGCCCGACCCCCTCATTTTCACTCGTCTCTCATCTCTCTACTCTCTCTCTCTCTAGCTCTTTGACTCTCTAGAGACTTCCAGTCTCTTCCCCTGCTCCGATGAGTCCCTTCGTCTTCTCCGGCAACCTCTCCACCGGAGACCATGGAGTACTCATCCTCAGACCTCCTATGATCCTTTTACACCAGTGTTTGCCATCTCTAAGGCCTTCAAGAGACCTGGGTTAACTCTCCTACCCCATGGTCTTGTGCTCGCCATTCTCCGGCCACCTCCGGTCGTTCGAGTAAGATCTATGACCATTAGGGCTTAAACCAGTAACATTTTTGAAGTTTCTCTTATCTTTATGGGTTCTCTTTGAAACCCTAATGCTCAAACGCCCCGATTCTTTTAGATCTATGATAGATCTGTGTAGGTTTTAAGTTATTTCGTTGTTTTTCTCAAAAACTCTCTGATTGTTCTCTAAAGTGACTCTTTGTTTTCAAAGCTAGGGTTTCATGACCCCTTTCTGAATCGATTTTCCTATAATTTTTAGTGTCATTCTCTGATTCCTACTGTGTTTTAGCAATTTATTTAGGTTTCTCGCTCTTGTCTAAGTTGTTGTATTGAAACCCCTAATTTCTAGTCCTAAACCCTAAGTCCCTGATTTTGTCTGTGATAATATTGCTTGCATATGTGTCTGTGTTCCATGAGCTTTATGATTCGCTGATGTTTTACCCTATGTTATTCATCTATGTTTTTGATTTCTCCTGCTTTTCTGTTTATCTTACTGTTTACCCTATAGTCCATGAGAATCCCTAATCTCATATGTCTTCGTTACTAGGGTTGTCTAACTTCTTGCTTATCATCTGCTAATTTCCTTTAATTGATGCTATTTCTATTCGAATCCCTGATTCCCTGGAATTAGTTTCCTCCATTGATTTCCTATGGTAATACATTACTGATCTTAATCTAAATTATTTCCTTGCCTTATTTTGCTGAATATGCTATCACACGGATTCTTATATTGTTTCCTTAATTGGGGAAATGTTGAATTTAGTCTTGATTGTTCTGTACTATTCCTATATATGCTGAAGTTATTCCCTTGTGTGGTATTTTCCTTTGGTCAGTGTTGATTGCCCATAGTTAGGACCTCACTCGAGGATCCCCTTGCTGATTTCCCAATTTTAAATTATTCCCTGCTTCATTCTCGTGCCAATATTGCTGTCAAGTTAATACACATATAATTTCCTTAAATAAGATTATGAAATTGGTCTTACTTAATTGCCATATACTGCCCTATGCTTGTACCATTAGTTTATATGATTTCCTTTCCTTATATATGTTTGTATCCGTTTGAATATTGACTCGTTAAGTAAAGGGAGTACTGATATTAATGTGACTATAATTTATGTGCACTTCCATAATTTGCTGAACTGTTATTTGTTTCCTTATTTGCCACCTATCTTTCAAACTATATATATATACACACTTCTCTTTCATTAAGCAGAGACACGAACAGATACATTGTTCAAAATCTCTTTTACTCACACACACACTTCTTCTCTTGATTGCTTGCTTGCTACTAGTCGGCTAAAATCCAAGACTAGTTAACATACTTGCTTACTCTTCATTCTATACCTGATATCCTTCCAACTGGTATGTCTCCAATTTATGTTTAAGCTTCAAAACAATATGTTTCTTTGGGTATTTCAGTTTATACTATTCTTAATCTGCTTCTACTTATGGTTCTGTTGTCCTATCTGTAACTAGTTGGTATACTCTGTTATTTCTAGTTCTCAGTACCTTTCTTTTTAGCCTTATCATATGCACGGCCTCTTGCATGTTTCAATGTAATTTTTCTTATGTCTCCTGTGATCCCTAGTATACTACAGTCGCACTATGTGTCACCTAGTCTCCATGTAATCTTGAACACATGACCCTTTCTGAACCTATGTGTAATTATGTGTATTGCATGCTGCCATCTCCCCAGTACTCCCTCAATCTGATTTTGTTTAAGCCCCTGACATGAACCTTTTGTGTCAAACTATGTCTGTCTGAGCTTTGTACAGGCTGTAATACTCTAGTATCCTAACCTGTTTTCTACATATCCCCATTCCATGTTCCCTTGTCTGTATTGTCTCTATGCACTATGCGTTGTTTAATGTTGGTTGATTAATTCTGAAATTGTTTTTCCTAAACTAGTCACTTGCAAACTATTTCAAATAAACTATTCTTTAGAAAGGTTCTTTTTAACTCAAATCTTTTCCAAATCATATCTTGCACTTCACTTTATTCTTAGACCATAGGCTATGCCCCTTCAGTGTGAGCAGTGCTTTGGGATCCCTGAGCTCCCTCTAAACTCTGACACACTAAGGCTAGCATTTCTACACTGCACATGTCCAATTCTGGGTTACTAAATCTGGGTGTGAGCATTTCCCGGGAGCCATGAGGTCCTCAGGGAACTTTGGCACACCCGGATAATGAAAGGCTGTGAAGTACCATATGGCAATGAGGTTTGGAACACTTGGGCCTATCTGTAGGCTCCCTATAGAATAGCTTCTTATTTTCCATTCCAATTATGTAATTTATTCATTGGCGTGTAATAAGTTGTAAACAACTCTTGGGGATGGATAGTAAAAAGGGAAAAAGGGATAACTATGCATGTCATAGATATAGATGGGTATAATACATGCTTAGGTTTATATTCCTAATGTGTGCATTAGAAATCATGCTATTAGGATTTCATGAACTTGTTTTCAGCACTGTTATGCCACTACCTATTCAATAATAACAATAAAATGTTGCCATGTGATTATGTTCATGCATTCTAAAATTGAATCCTGTCTCAAATGAGTATTAACAAATCTGTACTTCACCATGTTTCACATAGAAATCATGTCTTAGGTGAATAATTAATGAACTTGTCACTTTTGCATACCATGTCAAGCATGCACTAGATACCATGTCCTTAAGGTTGTCATGTCTACTGCTTTAACGTACATCATACCTCTAATTTATGCTCATGCCTATCACTTAGAACTCCTGCTCTTAGGATAATAAAATCAACATAAATTTGTTACTCCTGCGCATACAAAATCAGATCTTAATCATCATGTATTTATATACGCATGTTAGATACCATGCTCTAGGTTTCGTTTGCATTTAATCAGCTTCTCTTAAGTTTAAACCGCTGATTTATAAAAGATATAAAAACAGTTTAACATTATGTTCATCATGTCTGCTTATAATAGAAATCGGTAATTGACTTTGCATTCTCAGATTTACATCACATAGAACAGCATGTTTAGGTAACAATCTGCAACAATTTCTCTAATAATTCTGATACATTGTCCCCAGCCTAGGAAAGCCTTAGGGGATTAAATTTCTAAAAATGGAAGTCTGCCTCTCTTGTGTGTATTGCTTAATGCTATCAGGTTCTTTTCAATTAGTAGGCAAACTGATTAGGGATTTCAAGTAATGACAAAACTACATGTCTGTTTATCCTCTGAATTCACCCAGACACCATGTCTTAGGATCTTAATTAACAATACTGCCCTTATATGTGTTTGAGTCGTGCTAATTATATGCATTATTTGAGGAGGTAAATCTGAGCCTCTTATGTTCTCCTATGTGTTTCCCATTTACTGCAGTCCTATATGTTCTTTACTTGTCGCTTTAGAATTTTACCTTCAAACCTGAGGGTTTGCTTAGTACCTCCCTTTAGGATAGTAGTCCTAACCTCCTCTGGGGCTGATAGGATGGGACGGGTAATAGCACGCAATAGAGTTCGTGACCAACACGCGCTTTAATTACCTTCACGGGGTGGTAAAGGGTAGAATATGGATATGATGACTGATGCGCTAATACCACGTGTATCCCCTCTCTGAGGAGTGTCATACCGGGTATTGCATTGATGTGATCCATATTATTTCAAACCTAGGACATCCCTTACTCTAAATGTTAGATTATAACTCTTTTTCAAAACTTAGTCGTTTTATAATTGTTTTCCAAACACTTGCTTGCTTAATACTTAAAATCCCCTCTTACTTGAGCCCTTACTTGTTACTTGTTTAATTCTGCAAATTCACAAAAACCATTTGGCCGGGAACCACACTTGTGAATCCTGAGGGGTGCCTAACACCTTCTCTTTGGGATAATTTCAAGCCCTTACCCTATCTCTTGTTAGCAACGTAATTGTAAATGAACCCCTTAGGTGCCCTAATGCACCGTTAAAATCGTTAGGTGGTGACTCTTCAAAAATACAAACCCCTTTCCCCAAAGGAAAGAGTTGTCTTAACCCAAATGTAGAAACCTCAATTTCGCGAGAAAAAAGGGGGCGCGACAAGAGGCCTTGATGGCCCATATGTATTCATGTTTTAAGAAAAATGGTTCAGTGATACAGTGTTGCCCACTTATAGTTATACATTATGAGTTGTTGTCATGTTGACCCATGATAGTTACAAAGAAAAAAAAACGAGTTGCAAAGTGGTTCGCTCGGTCCAGTGCGACACCGGGTGCCAGCCACGCCTCCCTAGGTTTGGGCCGTGACATAAGTCATATATGAGGAAACCCAACCTAGGATAGAGATCCTATAATCAGGTTCAACGGGAAGAACGAATCATATGATGGCTTGGTTTGAAATCCACTATTATATTTGTTATTGTCCCATCTCTATGGTGTGAGTGCCTTTATCCTGTAATGATTTGCGAGGTTAAGTTTTATTAACTCTTAATAAAAATTTGTAGTTCGTAGAGTGGGGTGTTAGAGTTACAAGAGCACCCTTGACAGATCTCACCTATTTGAGTATGGAAGTAGGCCGCTTTCTATGAGAATTGAGCTTATTCTCAAAAACACTCATGAAAATGGGGATAACACAAGGACGTAATGTATTGGGCTCATGTCAACAACTTGATTATTATGTGTAAGCAGTGATAAATTTATTTCTCTAAAGCATTCATAATTCAAGTTTGAGACCACTACTGACTCTGGAGTAGAGATCGTTGTTTTACTAAGTGGAGGTTCAATGCAGATCACACCTTTATTATGCATACAAGTCTCCCTTCAACTGATAAACCCTCTTATTTTAATATTAAAATGAGTGAAAAATGTTGGTGTCAGTGCATTTTAATATTAAAATTATTAATATTAAAGTGCATTATTTTTTTGAGGTAGTGGTTATAAATTGGCAAGAAAGTGATCATTACTTTGGTGTAACTCATAATCTACACTACTAATTACCCACTAAATATAAAATTTTGTAACCACTAATTGTAAATATCTAATTTTTGCTCTTTCTATTTCTCCTACATCACATTTTATTTTTTATCTAGGTTTATTATGTGCATTTATAGATTTTTGAATTTGATTTTAGTTTAATTAGTTTGTTAAAAAGGTTAGGGGATTGGGTTAATTATTTTAAAGTCAAAATTGGCCCAAAGATGGGACAAAAATCACAGGCCCAGTATCTCCAAAACCCAATCCGGATGGGCTGCCTGGAAGACACCAAAACGACGTCCTTTTGGTTAAGTGGGTGAGATCAAATCCCAATCTTTCATCTCTCCCAAATCCAACGGCTCTCATCAATTCCCACCCTAGGTATTTAAAGCCTAGTTTTGTCAAAATTTTGTCCCATTTCCCTTATTATTCTCCCCTTTTCTTCTTTCTCTCTCTTCTATTTCTCCTCTCTACCGCTCCACCCACCGCCGCCGAAAATCGCCCACTGACAGTAACCGTCCTCTAAACCACCCCAAAATTTTACCATTTCTTCCTCTCAACCTCCTCTTCATGAATTCAAACCCCAAATCCCCGAAATCACCCTCAATCGCACCAAATATACCCCTAAAACCGCAAACCCTAGCCTCCGCCACCCTAAATCCGGCGAGACCTAACCTTCCACACCCCGAAATATATACATAAACGGATATATCTCCTCTAGATCTATCCTTTCCTACCCATTTCACCCCCAAAAAACCGCACCACCGCCGACCTGGCCAACCCATTGTCGCCTCACGCGCACGGCCGCCCAATGTCGTTGCTACCTCCAACACCCTTTCGTGCTTGCCTCCAATCGACTCAGACATGATTTTATTGTTGATTATACCAACATCGAAATTTAGCTCACTGGATTTAGGACTTTTGGTATCAATCAACAATAAAACCAGGTCCCGGGTCGAATAACCACCACCACTATCGTTGTTCCACCGCTGCCTAGTAGCTCGAGTTTTCGGTAAATCTTCAATCCATTTTTCAGCTTGTGCTTCAGATTTACTTTTGCTCCTAATTTTGTTGGTAGTATTTATAGGTTAATTAAACTATGTTAATATTAGTTGTGAATCACTTGTTAGTTCATAGCATAAAGAACTCGTTGTTGATCGTTATCTAATAATTAAGCGATGATCATCCAAATTTTGTTTTGCACAATACTTTGTGGTTTCAGTTGTTCACGGTTAGTTTGTAGATGTCACATTGCTTTAACCTAGTTTGTTTGAATGCTTAGTTCGATTACATTTGGAGTTTTGTTTTTGCTTTGCTAGTTCGTAGTTGGTTGAGTTTGAGTGTATAAGCTAAATTTTAGTCATATGTAGATAAAAGCTTAATACTTGAGTTTAAAGTACATGGTTGTTAAATATTTTACTGTTTAGGCATGCTGGAAACACAACTGTTCTGGTTAATGTCAGCATTTGGTGAAAAGTGGACTGTTTTGGCACATAAAGGTTAGTCCTTTTGAAAAGATTTTTGGTGAACTAAAATATGTTCAATATGACTTACTTTTCCTACTTAAAGAGGTCATTCTTTCACACTAAAACACACACAATCTATGACACATATACTGGACATTTTTACACAGTAAAAAATACAACTTTGAGAGTAAAAGCAGCAGCTAAACATATCCAATAGCAAGCTGAAAATTCTGAGATTGGTGAGCGTTTCTTAAAGTGAAAAATTTGTAAGAAATAGAGGTTCTAGCCAATTTTTGGAGCAAATAGCTACTAGTTTCAAGTTTTGTACTGCTAGGTATTTCTGGTTGATCCTCTTGGGTTCGAAATCTACCATTTGTTGCTAGTTTTAACTGCTTCGTTATTGCCGTTCTGTTGTCCACATTTTGATTTTGGAAAGAGCTGGCTTTGTTGTATGTGTTCTTCTTTCTTCTGTCTAAGTAACTTTCGGACCATATAAACTCCTAAAATCAAGTTGGAATGAAAGCAATGATGCCTGGAAATATTAGGAGCTTCATTCGTCTATTGTATTTCATTTTTAGATGCTCTTGTGTGAGTATGTTAGTTAATTAAACTAGGGTAAGCATTTTTAGTCTTATGTCAAAGTTTAGAATATAATTCTACTGGGCCCTCAGTTGTGTGTTTGTGTGAAAGGAGTATGTATTAAATTTTGAACCTATGTAGTTTCATGTTTGTCCCTCTGTTTGTTGCCAAGCTAAACTCATTTTTTTTCTTCTTTTCATTGGCCACTGTTTGGTCATAGTTATGATTTCATTTTAAAGCTAAGTGGTCTCATTTTCAGTTGTAGTCTTGTTTAAACATTTACAAATGGAGTTTCAGTTAAGGTTGAATGAATATGGTGAATATAGGTTCTTCGTTTTTTTTCCCAATAAAAGAGGTTATTTTCACATGTAATTTATTATGGCCATTTGTTCTAAAATAGAGTGTGAGACTACCTATGTACTTATCTTCTTGATTGAGCATGAGATTGATTAAATTTATTGATTCATATGAGGGTCTCTCTATTACTATGATTTAACATGCTAAAATTCAAAGGATATTTTTTTATATAAGTCATTACAGAGATTATTTGCTAGCTTCAGTTGGCCATTTGGTTATTAAAGTTCAAAATAATGAATTTGGGCCACATAAGTTGAACATCATATGCCAAGTTAATAAATATTTTAGCTGGCCTGTTTCTTATAATAAATTCCATCAGCCCAAAAGCTCTAGAATTCATAGGCTGGCACATTTCTCTTTTAACAAGAATTTGACTCATTTCTTTAAAATAGATAGAGTTGGTCCAATATTATTTTGCATAATTTTCCCAATGATAAGGCTAAAAATAAATATTTTTGTTACCAATTAAATTAACTCATTCCCTTCTAATTAATTTAAATTCTAGGCAATTAGTAGGCGCGCTTTGACTTCACGGAATCGCTTGCGAAGTGTGATATTAAACATTCAATAAATCAGTTAAATAACCTCATACCATACATATTAATTCAGTTAATCCTTTTCTAAAATTTCGGATTCGCTCGCGTAGCGCGATAATTGACTTTTAATAATTTTCAAAAAATATTTTTCTCAAATGTAGTAATTTCTCAAAAGTAGTACAGATAATTGATTGTCCTGTTTTCGGATTTGCTTGCGAGGTGAAATTATGATAAGTTAATTATTTTTGTTATTCGATCATGCATTCACTTGCGTAGCGTGGTTACGACAACGTAATATTATCCAAATCATTTTGTTTAATAATTCTAATAATTAAGAGATAAAAGTGGATAGGTAAAACTTGAAAATCATATAAACCACAGTCTGTCAAAAATTAATTCAAGTCAAGTCTTAAGTCAATAAAGAAACCGTGCTAGAACCACGGGACTCGGGGAATGCCTTACACCTTCTTCCCGGTCAACAGAATTTATTACTCGAACTTCATTTTCCCGGACCAATAATAATAGAGTCAAACCTTTATTTGACAAGGGATTTAAATAAAAGGTGACTTGGAACACCCAAAAACTCAATTCCTAGTGGCGACTCTATAAATAAGATAATCCATACTCAAGTTTGCCACTTTAATTGAAAAAACTCTTTCACCTACAACAATCCATAACATATTATCTTTTGGAGGTAAAAAGGGGTGTGACACCAATCATGTTCTACCATTTTATTATCCCACTACTTTTTTATTTATTTTATGGAAGAAATTTTACACCTACAAATAGTGATGTTTCTTTCTTATGTTGTAGATGGGAAAATATTGCAGTGTGTATGAAAGAAGTGAAAATTTGTGTAGTGAAAAAGAGAGTTGAGAGAAGGATAAAATCTAAGTCTCCAGCATATTATCTATAAAAAAGAATATTATTTTGTTGAAGGAGAAGGTGTTCAATTTGTTGGAGCTTTGGACTCAACAACTTGCCTAGAATTTGTTCGAGTCATATGACGTTGTCAGGCTGTTGTATCCTTGAGGGGACAAGTCAAGAGTATTATTGTTGGATCGGTGAAGAAGATACCGCAATAAGCTTGAATCTCCTTAAAGAGAGTGAGATATCTATGCCTTAACCTGAAGAATATTTATTTATTTCTATATTATTTTTCTACTATAATTAATTGTAGTTTCACCAATAATTTGACATAAGTAATCAGATAAAGTTTTTTATACGGACGAAATCAGACATATCCGATTTCATAGGCATGAGAGCTGCCTCGAAGGTAAGCTCGTAATGGATCAAGCCCCAGTTCGAAGACATAATATTTAGTATGAAAATTGAGAATTTCGCTGAAGATCGAGATCGAGTATGACTAACTTCGAGTGAGGTGTGACAACGGAATGGCGAAATATAAGCAATCGACCGAAGATCTCGGCGAAAATCCTGGAACAGATCGAATCAAGCGGTTATTGACGCGAATTGCAGGATTTATTTCTGTTATTAGAATTGTAACTTATTTAGGATTCCTATGTTATATAAAGAGGGGTCACATTCATTTATATTATCATTATTCACTAATAAAGAATACATACGCCGCTCTCTATTTCATTCACTATCCAATACTGTTCATTACTGTTCCTCTTTGTTCTTGTTATCCAACCTCGAGATCATCTCGAATCGAGGTCGAAAGCACTGCTAGAGCACTGTTTTGATTTATTTTACCTTTTAATTTATTCGTTTAGTTCATTGTTTATCAATTGGTATTGGATTAAATCACGTATCCTTAAAACCAACTACAAATTTAATTGTTACTTGAATTTTAGGGTAAACAGTTTGGCGCCCACCGTGGGGCCAAGGATAATAGTGATTGTTCAATACTAATTTTGGTCAAACACACTATTTTACGCTTGTTTCTTGTCAAGAAATTCTGCTTTCAAGTTAAAAATGTCAAACTCACAAAACGCATCAACACGTAGTGACAATGGTCTCAGACTTCACGGGGAAAACGAAAATATGATTGCTCCAGGAACCGAGGTGCCACATGCTAATCTTGGAGCAACATCGGCTGTCAATCCAGTCGACGTCAGTTCGCACGTTGCTCTGAATGTGGACTTAGGCGTAGATCTCGATGGGAGCATACGCATAGAAGGCCGATTTGATGGCCAAGGAACATAGGGCAGAGGAGACGAAGGAGTCAGTCTCCAAGTGATATTCGAAATACTTCAGGCTCAACAAACAGCTATTGCTCAGTTACAAAATCAATATAGAGCTCCGAATAGGGTCGAGCCGGAGATTATTCGTCGTATCGAGCCAGTACCGGAAAGATCGATTAATAACACATCGAGGACTGATCCTGCGATATTGAAATTGTTCGAGGAGCTCACCAAGAGAATCGAATCAGGAGAGAAGAAAATTGAAGCCAATGATACGAAAATAGAGACTTACAACTCTCTAGTTGATCAGATACCAGGGGCACCACCAATCATGAAAAGAAATGGATTCGAAGAAGTTTGTGGAAAAGTTGTTTCCTCCAAGTGCGGCTCTCAAGCCCATTCCAAAGAAGTTATGTATGCCTGACATACCCAAATATGACGGGACCACCGACCCCAATAATCATGTTACCTCTTACATGTGTACTATTAAGGGTAATGATTTGGAAGATGATGAGATTGAGTCGGTGTTGTTGAAAAAGTTCGGAGAGACCCTTTCGAAGGGATCCATGATCTGGTACCATAACCTACCACCAAATTGTATCGATTCATTCACCATGTTAGCATATTCTTTCGTAAAGGCGCACGCTGGGGCCATAAAGGTCGCAACAAGGAAATCAAACATCTTCAAGGTTAGACAAAGGAATAATGAGATGCTAAGGGAGTTCGTGTCCCCATTTCAAATGGAGTGCATGGAGTTGTCACCGGTCACAGATGATTGGGCCATTCAAGCTTTCACCCAAGGATTGAATGAACAGAGTTTGCTAGTATCACATTAGTTGAAACAAAATTTGATCGAGTACCAAGCTGTAACTTGGGAAGACGTACATAATCGCTATCAATCGAAGATAAGGGCCAAGGACGACCAATTAGGAGCTCCTTCCAGTTCAGTGCATCCAAACAGGTCGACAGGTAAGAATCAGAGGGACGTCGATAGGGAGCCGAGGTCGAACAAAGACCGATTCCAACCATATATTGCATATCGAAGGAACAGTGGTCCAGGGCGCAATTCCACCCGGAATGATCGAAGAAGTGGTCGAGGACAGAGTTCTCGGGGACTTATGAGCAAAAGTAGTTTCGACAAGTATACAGATCCCACAGAAGCACCTCGTCTATCAGAATATAATTTCAGCATCGATTCATACGGCATTATATTGGCTATCGAAATGATCAAATACACTAGGTGGCCCAAACCCATACAGACTAATCCTTCCCAAAGAAACCCAAATTTGATGTGCAAGTATCATGGCAGGCATGGTCATAGAACCGAGGATTGCAGACAATTAAGGGAGGAGGTAGCCCTTCTATTCAACGAGGGCCACCTTCGAGAGTTCCTCGGCAATCGAGCCAAGAATCATTTCAGGGAAAGGGACGCTATTAGGAAGAATGAACGGGAAGAACCCCAACATATCATTCATATGATCGTGGGGTCGACGTCCCACAAGGACCCATATTAAAACGCACTAAGGTATCAATCACTAGGGAGAAACGAACCCGAGATTATGTACCCGAAGGCACCTTATCATTCAATGATGAAGAAGCAGAAGGCATTTTTTAACCCCACAACGACGCTCTGGTAATCTCTATCTTATTAAATAAAGTTCAAGTTAAATGTGTTTTAGTGGATCCAGGTAGCTCGGCAAACATCATCACATCAAGGGTTGTGGAACAACTCGACCTATAGGATCAAATCGTACCCGCAACTCGAGTCTTAAACGGCTTCAATATGGCCAGTGAAACAACTAAGGGGGAGATTATCCTACCGGTGAACGTGGCTGGAACCATCCAAGATATCATATTCCATGTAATCGAGAGCAACATGAGGTACAATGCCCTGCTCGAAAGACCTTGGATCCACAACATGAGGGAAGTGCCCTTGACCCTCCACTAGATGATGAAATTCCCGATGTTAGACGGCGTAAAAACAGTATACAGGGAGAAACATGTTGCAAAGGAAATGTTTGCGATCAATGAGATAACGCTGATATCGACTTTGTCAACCTCGAAAAAGTCAAACATCAAAGGTAAACAGGGAGCCAAATAGCAATCACCGCCACCAGCCTCGACCGAATCGGAGAAACAAGTGATAGAATAAGAAGAGGAGGATTTTCTAACACCTCGAACCTTTGTTGTTCCCGAAGATTCAGACGCCACCAAATCAATGGTCGAAGAGTTGGAGCATGTTATATTGATCAAGTATCTTCCCGAGAAAAAGGTATACCTGGGAACGGGGTTAACTCCCAAACTCAGGAAAAAGCTTATTTAATTTCTTATTGATAACATAAACTGTTTTGCATGGTCCCATTTAGATATGACAGGGATCCCACCGGAAATAACAACACATCGACTAAACCTGGACCCTAAATTCAGACCGGTGAAGCAAAAGAGAAGACCCCAGCCTAAGGTAAAGCATGCATTCATCAATGACGAGGTAACTAAAATTCTCAAAACAGGGTCCATTCGGGAGGTAAAATACCCCGAATGGTTAGCCATTGTAGTTGTAGTCCATAAGAAAGGGAACAAACTTAGAATATGTGCAGATTATAAGGATTTAAACAAAGCATGTCCCAAAGATTCTTTTCCAATTCCTAACATCGATCTCATGATCGATGCCACGACCAGCCACCGGATCCTTACTTTTCTCGATGCCTATTCCAGGTACAACCAAATCCAAATGAATCCGGAAGACCAAGGAAAGACTTCGTTTATCACCAAGTATGGTACGTATTGTTATAATGTAATGCCCTTCGGCTAAAAAATGCAGGAGCTACTTACCAACGCCTAGTAAATAAAATGTTCGACGAACAAATAGGTAAGTCGATGGAAGTTTATATTGATGACATGCTAGTTAAGTCCCTGCACAGAGGACCATTTGTAGGAAACGTTCGAGATCTTAAGGAAATATAACAAGAAGCTCAACCCCGAGAAATGTGCTTTCGGGGTCGGTTCGGGCAAATTCCTTGGCTTCATGGTATTAAATCAGGGGATCGAGATCAATCCCGATAAGATTAAGGCCATCGAAGACTTCACCGTCGTGGACAGTGTAAAAGTCGTACAAAGGCTGACTGGACGGATAGCTGCCTTGGGACGATTCATCACGAGGTCATCGGATCGAAGCCACAGATTTTTCTCTATACTCAAAAAGAAGAATGATTTCGCCTGGACAACATGCATTGGAAGAATTGAAGCTATACCTATCGAGCTCACCACTACTTCACACTCCGAAGGCTAATGAGAAACTTTGCTTGTACTTGGCAGTATCCGAATCGCGGTAAGTGGTGTCCTAGTCCAAGAAAAACAAGGTACACAATTTTCTGTTTATTATGTAAGTCGAACCTTAGGAGAAGCAGAGACTAGATATCCACATTTGGAAAAATTGGCACTCGCACTAATAAGTGCCTCTAGAAAGTTAAAACCATACTTTCAATGTCACCCCATATGTGTATTAACCACTTACCCACTCCGTAATATCTTGCACAAGCCCAAAATACTGGCCGATGGGCAAATGGGTCGTCGAACTCAGTGGGTACAATATTGAATATCAACCTCGAACGGCCATCAAGTCTCAAATTTTAGCGGACTTCGTGGCCGATTTCACGCCGACCCTCGTACCCGAAGTTGAAAAGGAACTCTTGTTAAAATCAGGTACATCGTCGGGGGAATGGACCTTTTTCACATACGGTGCTTCGGATGTGAAGGGGTCCGGGCTAGGCATCATTTTGAAGCCTCCCACAGGAAACACTATTAGGAAATCTATCAAAACTTCTAGATTGACTAACAACGAGGCCGAGTATGAGGCCATGATTGCAGATCTCGAGCTAGCTAAAAGCTTGGGAGCTGAAGTCATTGAAGCCAAGTGTGACTCTTTACTAGTGGTGAACCAAGTAAACAAAACCTTCGAAGTTCAAGAAGATAGAATGCAAAGGTATTTGGACAAATTGCAGGTAACCTTGCACCATTTCAAGGAATGGACTCTACAACATGTACCTCGAGAACAAAACAGTGAGGCCGATGCACTTGTGAATTTGGGGTCATCGGGCAAGGAAGATGAGATCAGCTCGGGGACTGTCATTTAACTCTCGAGATCCGTGATCGAAGAAGGGCATGCCGAGATAAATTCTACAAGATTAACCTAGGACTAGAGGAATAAATACATAGAGTACTTGAATAATGGGAAGCTCCCATCGGATCCCAAAGAATCGAGGGGCCTACGAACTAAAGTTGCCCGTTTCACATTGGCCGAAGAAGGAACATTATACAGAAGGACATTCGATGGACGGCAGTGTGTTTGGGACCAGGAGACACCAATTATATTCTATGAGAGGTCCATGAAGGCACTTGTGGGAACCACTCCGGCGCCGAGTCACTAATTCACAAATTCATTAGAGCAGGATACTATTGGGATAGCATGGAAAAAGACTCTAAGGAGTTTGTTCAAAAATGCAATAAATGCCAAAGGTTTGCACCGATGATCCACCAGCCCGAAGAACAACTTCACTCAGTCTTATCCCCATGGCCATTCATGAAATGGGGAATGGATATCATCGGCCCTCTGCCATCGGCCTTAGGTAAAGCTAAGTTTATTTTATTTATGACTAACTATTTCTCTAAATGGGTTGAAGCACATGCTTTCGAGAAAGTCAGGGAAAAAGAGGTTATAGACTTCATCTGAGATCACATCGTATGTCGATTCGGGATACCTGCAGAAATAGTATGCGACAATTGAAAACAATTTATCGGCAACAAAGTGACGAAATTCCTCGAAGACCATAAAATAAAAAGGATATTGTCGACGCCATATCACCCTATCGGAAATGGACAGGTCGAATCGACGAACAAGACTATCATCCAAAACCTGAAGAAAAGGTTGAACGAAGGTAAAGAGAAATGGAGAAAAATTCTACGTGAATTCCTTTGGGCATATCGAACAACATCAAAGTCTAGTGCAGGGGAAACTCTATTTTCCTTAGTGTATGGCTCTGAAGCCTTGATTCCAGTCGAAGTCGGAGAACCCAGTGCCATGTTTCGACATACAACAAAGGAATCGAACCATGAGGCTATGAATACTAGCCTCGAATTGTTAGATGAAAAACGAGAAGCTGCACTAGTTAGCATGACTTCACAAAAGCAACGAATCTAAAGATACTACAATAGAAGAACCAATCTTCGCCACTTCAGAGTTTGGCACTTAGTCCTAAGGAAAGTCACTATCAACACTCGAGATCCTAATGAAGGGAAGCTCAGCCCGAATTGGGAAGGACCCTACCAAGTCCTCGATATAGTCGGAAAAGGATCTTATAAACTCGGAACTATGGACGACGAACCACTGCCAAACAACTGGAACATATCACTTCTCAAATGATATTATTGTTAAGGTATGACTTTGCCCCTTCTTTCATTTATATTCAACGCTAACTCATCGTAAAATTTCGATCAAAGGCATCGAGACCTCAGGTTTTAAAGTATCGTTGCACTTTTTTTTCCTTAGATCAGTTTTTATCCCAAATAGATTTTTCCGGCAAGGTTTTTAACGAGGCAACAATTATGTGCTACCTGATGACAATTCAACAGTATCCAAGGCTTCTTTGTAATCAGCCTCGAATACTGGGGGGCATCACCCTCAGATGTTATATTTTCGAGAAAAGTACCTCATGTCAAAGGGCCTCGATAGGGAAACTTTGTAATGGGCCAAACGGTCGAGTGCACCGTGTCCATATGGATTAGTCGAGCTCCGATGGCAAAACATGTACGCATGTATAAATTATTCAAAGAAGCATTCTTTCTTCATCAAATATTTTGTGTCTCGAAGAAATTTCTCTATTACACAAACCTCATACTTATGATTTTATAAGAAATGGCTCAAGAGCCAAGTGCAAATACCACGAACACTCGGGGGCTGCCATCTACGATAGGTATATTCGAGTTATCTAAACTCAAGTTCATAAGACCTCAAAGAGGCACCCCTCGATCTATAGGCCAAGGCCACCATTCTCGGGGACTAACACTTCGAACAAGTTCGAAGTATTATTAGGAAATAATCCCAAGAGGCATGCCCAAAGGTTACATCCAAAATAACATGGCTCCGAGACATCTGAATCCCGCAATAAAAATAGGCCTTCAAATTCTTTGAAAAAATGGTTAAAGGTACCCTCGGCAAATAATCAAAAGGGGCTTCGATAAAATCAGCCCTCCAAAAACCTTAAGAGGTATCGAATTATCTTAACACAAACGTGCTAAGGCACAAAAGGCAAAGGGGTTTCAATCGACATTGAACCCTCAAAAAACCCAATGGGCAAAAAATACATTCTAAGGCATAAAGAAATTTTCACTAAGTCTTTTAAGCCGAAAAAGGGAAATAATAGCCATATTTTAGAGGCCATAGCGGCCCAAAGAGCCTACGGTACAACTCAATTAGATTTCAAGATCTGGTTCTCACTCAATTCGGACCTAAGGGTTCCACTATTCCAAGCTCGAATGAAACTGACTTAAGTAACTCGAAGATTCATCATTATCTGATATAAAATCTTAAGAGGTATGTTATTGTAAGTTCGAAACTTACTCATTATTTGATAAAGAACCTAAGGGTTTGTTCTACTCTAAGTTCAAAATTTACTCGAACTTAATTATAAAAGCAATGCGGTTATGGCTTCGAACAAGCCATCCAAAATAAAAATCTCGAACATATTACTAAGCTCGGGGACTCGCCCAAAACAAGGGTTTGTTCTACTCTGAGTTCGAGCTGATTCTCACTCTATTATTGAAGTTACAGCAACAAATATTTTCACAAGGCAAATGCACAAAACATATTTGAACATAAAAACTATCAAGGCATTCAAAAGAAGTTTTCTTTTATATTGATAAAGAAGGATATGTACAAAAGACCGACCAGGGTCTTACAAAAAAAAAAGAAACTAAATCCTAACTACGGTCGGGGTCGACCTATCCCTCGGGAGACGCTTCCCCGAGAGAAACTTCTCCTTCAGGCCCTTTGTCGGGTCCGCCTTGACTGCCTTCTTCATCATCCTCTTCATCATCATCAGAGGCGAGCGTCCTGGCATCAACTTGGAGTGCCTTTGCTTGGGCTATATCCTTAGTGAGGTCAAAACCTCGAGCATGGATTTCCTCGAGGATCTCCCTCGAGGATTGGCACTTTTCCAATTCATTGCTCCATCGTTCTCGATCAGAAGCCTCCCTTAGCTGCGTTTGAGAAGCCTCGGCATCGGCCCGATACATGGCAATGGACTTGTCCGCCATGACCGTTGTCTTCTCAATCTCTTCCTTCGCCGCAGCAAGCCCGGCTTCAAGCTCCGCAATTCTTTTGGCTTGGGCCGAGCTTTTCTCTTTGATGCCTCGAAGTTGAAACTCGATCGACGACAGTTTGGCCGAGGTAGTCTCTTTTTTCGTAGCTAGGCGGTACATATTTTCCTTCCACCGATCACATTCGGCCTTGACCTGATCAACCTCTCCTCGAAGCAGCCCGATCCTTTCAACATTTTACTACAGCTGAGATAGTGAAGTATTAGCCTCCACAGTTGGGGCGAGTTTATACTTTTTCAAAATGATGGTTACCTGCTTATCTAGCTCGGCCTCTTTCTCATGAGCCTTGGCCAAATCCGCTTAAAGGTCCTTTATAGTTTCGTCCTTTTGGCTGCAAAGAAGCTTTAGAGCGTTCCTCTCGTCTGAGACCTTCTATAGCTCAGTTTCACATTGACTAAGGTCGGCTCAAAAAAGGCCTATACAAAAAGGAAAATAGAAGTCAGACTTAAAGGAAAAAGAGTAAAGAAAAGAATTGCAGCAACTGATACTTACCCGAGATATGAGACGTTGGGCCTCTTCCAAAAGAATAGAAGCGTCGCTGATATCGCTGGCATCATCGACTCCAGTGAAGCAATCCAGAAAGGGATCCCCTACACTAGAGCCTCCGCTTATATCGGGGGTCTTCAACTCCCAAGCATCCCTTATTGCCTCCTCAAAAAAAGTCGGCAGAGAAGGCAAGTGACCTGCTATCATGGCCCCGAGCAAGTCGCTCGGGACGCTCTGATTGGCCTTCGGGGTTTCAGAACCGGCATGTCCGGTGTGGTTGTGGATGGTCGAGAAATGATCTCGACCTCTGGAGATTCGGGATCCTCACCTGATTTATTTTTAGAAGCCTCCTCGTCACGAGGCTTGATTTCAGCAGCCGCTTTAGAAGTTTTGGCGACCTCGACGACGCTTATGGGTCGGGCCGTTAGTGCCGAGGCACCATCTTCTTCTTCTTCTTCTTCTTCTTCTTCTTCTTCTTCTTCTTCTTCTTCTTCTCTCAGGATTTGGACCGAGTCCACCGTGAGAGCGATTACTTTCCTCCTCACCCTTCGAGGATTGGGCTTGGGGTCCTCGGACTGCGAGGCACCTTTCCTCTTCTTGTCTTTCCCCAGCTTCGGAGTCGGGGACTTGGTTTCTTCCTCGCCACTCGAGGGCCTCAATATGGCATCCTTGGTCAGGCATGCATGAAAGAAATTTAGAGATGAATGAAGTATAAAGAGTGTTTCAGAATATGAGAAAGAAGATCCTTACCGTGGTTCTTGGCCTCCCATCTACCCTTTGCCAAATCACGCCATGCGCGTTCGACATGAGAGAAAGTTGAGGCTAACTTCCGAACCCAATCTTCTAGATCGGGGACCACTTGAGGCATCCAAGGAATAGCTGCATGTCGAAAGCGAACATTAGGCAAAATCGAAGAGGGTACGAAGAATAAAGTTTAAAACGTCACTTACGATTTAGGTTCCACTCCTCGGGGAACGACATCTTCTCCTACGGGATAATGTCACGGGTCCTCACCCGTATAAAGCGGCTCATCCAATCTTGATCCTTATTCTCATCGATGCTCGAGAACAAGGCCTTCGTTGCCCGGCATTGGAGCTTAATTAGTCCTCAATAGATTCGAGGCCGGTACAACCATATGAGGTGATTTAAAGTAAACTCCAGCCCCTCGGCTTTGCTGGAGAAGAAACGCAACATGATTACTATGCGCCATAGAGATGGATGGATTTGGGCGAGGGTGACCTGATATCATTTTCAGAAATCAATTATCACCGGGTCGAGGGGACCCAATGTGAAGGGGTAACTGTAAACACTTAGAAAAAAACCCCTTTCTATGAGTAGTAATGCTCTCTTCGGGAGCAGGGATTTGCACCAAGAGTTTGGGACCCCAGTTACAGTCCCTCTTCATGTCCTCGATGTGACTCGCCGTTATCGAACACATGTACATCGACACATGTTCGCATCGACCTGGGACCAATGAAGGGTTTTCGATCTTGAAATCTGATTTTAGAGTACACGGACCAGGAACGTACTCATGAGGAAGCGGCTCCACTTGCGCCTTGTCGCCGGACGGTCGGGAAAAAGAGGAGGAAGCTTTCTCCTTCAGCGGTACGGTCTTTGAGGTTTTCGCCATTGATGTAAGTAAAGAAGGGCGAAGGAAGATGAAAAACTGGTGGTTCCGGTGCTAACAACGGGGGTTCAACATGCGGCGAAAGAGAGGAGATGGAGAGAGATAGAAGACTTAGAGGTTTGATTAAAGCAAAAGTAAATTTTGATTCAATAAAGGAACGTGTATTTATAGACTCACGGCGACGGTTTGGTGGCGCTAGTGGCCACTAACTGACATGCATTAATGATTTGGGGAACTGTACCGACGGGACGTTTTGGTCAGGTCCATCGCTTACGTCACGAGGGTGACATCATGATCGAGATTTTAGAAAATCAAGGTTCAAATTGTTTCTTATCATTTTACTCTAAGAAACGCGAGGACTATCTGCATCCGGACGAAATTGGGCATATCCGATTTCATAGGCATGGGAGCTGCCTCGAAGGTAAGCTCATAATGGATCAAGCCCGAGTTCGAAGACAAAATATTTAGCATGGAAATCAAGGTGTTCGCTGAAGATCGAGATCGAGTATGACTAACTTCGAGTGAGGTGTGATAACGGAATGACGAAATATTAGCAACCAACCGAAGATCTCGGCGGAAATCCTGGAACAGATCGAATCAAGCGGTTATTGACGCCAATCGTGGGATTTATTTCCGTTATTATAATTGTACCTTATTTAGGATTCCTCTATTATATTAAGAGAGCTCTCATTCATTTGTATTATTATTGTTCATTGATAAAGAATACATACGATGCTCTCTATTTCATTTACTGCCTAGTATGTTCATTATTTTTCCCTATTGTTCTTGTTATTCAACCTCGAAATCATATCGAATCGAGGTTGAAAGCACTGCTAGAGCACTGGTTGGATTTATTTTACTGTTCGATTTATTCGTCTAGTTCATTGTTTATCAATTGGTATTGGATTAAATCACATACTCTTAAAATCACAATACAAGTTTAATTGTTAGTCGAATTTTAGGGTAAACAGTTTTACTGTAAACATGACTACATTTTTGTTTTTGGTATCATTTTCTCTTCTTCTTCAAAATCCAAAAATTAATTCAATTATCAATACTTATCATCTGTTTGATTCTTCAGCAGAATGAATAGGAAAGTTACGTATTGGATAATCAAATTATCATCATCAACTATTTCGTGGTCCCCGAATCACTACTAGATTCTGCTTATCAGGCGTTACGATGCTTCTCGTTGTTTCTCATTAACGCCGTCAATGTTAACGGTGTCCGTCACCGTTTATTTCCCTCAATCTCAAAGCGCTCTCTCTTCCCTTTCCCCCTTCTCTCTTCTTTCTCTCTCTAGCCGTGGATTTTTTGCTGAGCATTCTTTGTAAAGATCTTCTACAGCTAACACTATTGGATTCTAAGTTAATCTCCCTAAAGGTAACTCCTAATAATCCTTTTGATTTATATTCCATAGTTTTTTACCCAATTTTATATGGTTTTATTCAATTCAAGAACCCTTCATTGTACAGTTTTTGCTTGTAAAAATCTCATCTTTATAGCATAAAACATCCTTTGCACTGATGTTTGTTAATACCCATGTTTGTTTATATTGATTTATGGTAAAAATTTTGAACTTTTTCCTATATAGTGTATAAAGGTGAAGGGAACCTTGGCGTAATCGTGTAACCGGGAGGTCACATGTTCAAGTCGTGTAAACAGCCTCTCGCAGAAATGCAGGTAAGGCTGCGTACAATAGACTCTTGTGGTCCGCCTTGGCGTAACTGGTTAAGTTGCCACCATGTGATCAGGAGGTCACTGGTTCGAGCCGTGAAAATAGCCTCTTGCACAAATACAGGGTAAGACTGAGAACAATATACCCTTGTGGTCCGGCCGACCCGCGCATAGCGGGGGCTTCACCAGGCTGCCCATCTTCTTTGTGTATAAAAGTATTTTTGTGTATATGGGGTTTGTAGTTATGATGTGCTTTTGTTGATTTTCTGTAGGTCTGATGTTACATAGTGAAATTGGGTATTAACTGTGAGGAATTAGTAGTGCAAATAAGGGTAAACTGATGGGGGAAGACTTAATTACAAGCTTGTCAATAGAGAATTATCACCCATCTACATTTTTGTCTATGGATTCAATTGCTACATTACATGAGGAATCAGATAGAGATATGAATAGGCAAATTGTGCTATCGAGGCCACCGGATATTAATCTCCCTCTATCTGTGGAGCGTAGCCCTCCGCCTCAATCTTGGAACCACGACATGTTTGATATGCTAGATGTTGGACTTGGACACCAAATTAATGAATGCGATAAGCTTCTTGATTTACCTAAAGTTGGAAGGAAATGTGCTAAGAGATTGGATAGTGTTTGGGGTGCTTGGTTTTTTTTCAATTTCTACTTTAAGCCTGTTTTGAAGGAGAAATCTAAGTGCAATGTTGTTCAAGATAGTAACGGGGTGTCGGGATTTGATAAGTCCGATCTCCAACTTGACGTTTTCTTGGTTCAACATGATATGGAGAATATGTACATGTGGGTTTTTAAGGAGAGGTCTGAAAATGCATTGGGTAAGATGCAGTTGAGAAGTTATATGAATGGCCATTCTAAGCAGGGTGAACGTCCATTTCCATTTAGCGTTGATAAGGGGTTCATGCGTTCTCATAAAATGCAGCGTAAACATTATAGAGGCCTCTCCAATCCGCAGTGTTTGCATGGAATTGAGCTTGTTCCATCACCCAATTTATCATGTATTGATGAGGAAGAGCAAAAGAAGTGGATGGAACTTACGGGTAGGGATTTGAACTTTTCTATCCCACCCGAAGCCAGAGACTTCAGTTCATGGCGAAACCTTCCCAACACCGATTTTGAGCTTCAAAGACCCATTCCCTTACCAAAGAGCAATTCCCATCTCCCTTCGAAAAAATTACTAAATGGTACTAGTCTCAACTTGTCAACTCAACCATCAAACCATGCGAACAGCAACGGTTTAGATCTCTCATCTGATTGTGGTAAGAAAAGGAAAGACTTCTTTTCTCATGGAAGTGATGAAGATTGTTCCTTGTCAACTAATCCCGGTTCAAACAGACATCAAGATGGAGAACTACACACTATTGAACCAACTTGGATGAACGAATTTTCTGGGGTAATGAAAAACGTGTGCGGGCCAGTTGCTGCTGCAAGAACTCTATACGAAGATGAGGGAGGATACTTGATTATGATCACCTTACCTTTCGTTGATCGTGAAAAGGTGAAAGTTCATTGGTGGAACAATATCGATCATGGAATTATAAAAATAACATCTGTCAGCACAGCATGCTCCCCATTCATGCTGAGAAATGGTAGAACGTTCAAGCTAACCGATCGATCTCCAGAGCACTGTCCTCCAGGAGAGTTCACAAGGGAAATTCCACTTCCAACTCGAATACCTGATGATGCCAAGCTAGAAGCATATTTCGACAAGAGCGGAACAGTGCTTGAATTGAAAGTTCCCAAACATGGTACAACTCCAGAAGTGCATGAAGTTCCTGTTTGCCTTCGCCCTCCAAATGAGTTTGTGCTGTCGTGAGCTAGGTATTGATGGCAGAAGTATAAGGTAGCCCAGATATTCCGTTCTTTCTTAAGTTTTTAGGGGGAAATTCAATCTTAGTTGAATAGGTGGTTTTTTTTAATATAATTTTACTCAACTAATTATGTTGGTTTTGCTTCTGTCATTTTGAGAGCGCTCTAGATTATAGCTCATTAGTCTAGAAGGGGTGTGCTATGGCCAACTGTTAAGCGTGCAACGTCAAGTCTGGTTCTGATCAGCAAATCAGAGCCTAAGGGCCCTCATATATGATGATACCAACTTGTGTGGATCCTTTTGTTGTCGCTGTTTCCATAATGTAATGCAGAGCGAAACCTGAATGTATGTAAGCCATTTTTAATGAATCAGATATTGAACAGCCTATAGAAAGAAGAAATGCCAATAGCCATGGATTTACAGAACTTCTTTGTTTTCCCACTGTATATTCCGTTATTTGTTAGCTCTTGGGATATGGAGAATGTCTCAACCTAATGTTCTCAGATGATATGATCTTTTGTTCTTTTGCTGTATAATCTCTTATGTTATATGTGTTAACGTTTGGATAATGAGCATCTTATTTTATATTCCTGTCGCACCTCTGAGCTACCTATTATTTGATGCATGGCGAAACATGTTATCGATGCAAATGGAGATAAATGTAAAGTGAATAGATAACGAGTACCAGCTTATAATTTTCAGAAAGTGCCAGTCTCCTTTGTTCTGAATTACAATGAACCATGGGAGTTTAGTCTTTTGAGGTTTTGTCATAGTATCATCAGTGGCAAAGCCACATGGTCAACTCACCACCTTCATCAAAAAATTACACTGTGTGTATGGTAAACCCCCTTTGTCGGGAAATTTTTTTCCACTTCTTTCAAATTTGAATACCCTTAGAAAAATTACTAATTCGTAGCAACTCCTCCTACAATATAGTAAATCCTCTATCAACTATTTTAAACCGAAACAAGAGAGCAAGAAGCTCTGCTAATTGGTTAGAGCACCCACTTAGCATTGGTACTCTAGCAGCCACAAAGAAAAACCTTTAAACTCATTGGCAGATTGGCACCAACCAGAAGATGTTTTCTTCAGAAATGAACAAGCAATTCAATCACTGAACTAAAGTTGTAGGAAAACAACAATTGAAGCTTTCTTTGATTGCTATATGAAACCGCACATCTTAACAAGAAGAAGGTGGACTTCCATTTAAAGAAAGCTTAACTACTAGAACCCACGAAAAACTTAACAAACAAAACAGATAAAACAGATTCTGACAACAACTATTAATCCACTTCTTCAATCTTTGGTCCAGCACCACTTCCACTACCAGCTCCGCCACCAACAGAAGGACCATCTTCATCCATAGTAGCTCCACCAGCACCACCTTGATACATCTTAGCAATGATTGGGTTGCAAATGCCTTCTAGCTCCTTCATTTTGTCTTCAAATTCATCTACCTCTGCAAGTTGGTTGCTGTCCAGCCACTTGATAGCTTCGTCAATTGCATCCTCAATTTTCTTCTTATCAGCAGCCGGAAGTTGGGAACTAATCTTGTCGTCTTTAATTGTATTCCTCATGTTGTAAGCATAATTCTCCAATGCATTCTTAGCTTCCACCTTTTTCTTGAGTTCTTCATCTTCAGATTTGTACTTCTCAGCTTCCTGCACCATTCTCTCAATCTCTTCCTTGCTTAGGCGACCCTTGTCGTTGGTAATAGTTATCTTGTTCTTTTGACCAGTCGTTTTATCCTCAGCAGAAACATTGAGGATTCCATTGGCATCAATGTCGAAACAGACAGTGATTTGAGGAACACCCCTTGGAGCAGGAGGAATACCACTGAGTTCAAACTTGCCTAACAGGTTGTTGTCCTTGGTCCTCGCACGTTCACCCTCGTACACCTGGATCAAGACACCGGGTTGGTTGTCCGAGTATGTAGAGAAAACTTGCTCTTTCTTTGTGGGAATGGTTGTGTTTCTCGGAATCAACACAGTCATTACACCTCCAGCAGTTTCTAGACCAAGAGACAGAGGAGTGACATCCAACAGCAACAAGTCTTGAACTTTTTCGTTGCCTTCACCGCTCAAAATTGCAGCTTGGACAGCTGCACCATAGGCAACTGCTTCGTCCGGGTTGATGCTTTTACAAAGCTCCTTTCCATTGAAGAAATCTTGAAGTAATTGCTGAACTTTGGGGATCCTAGTTGATCCACCAACAAGAACCACATCATGAACACTGCTTTTATCCATCTTGGCATCCCTCAAACACTTCTCCACTGGCTCCATACACTTCCTGAACAAATCCATGTTCATCTCCTCGAATCTCGCCCTAGTAATAGTCGAGTAAAAATCAATGCCTTCATACAAAGAATCAATCTCAATTGTGGTCTGTGCAGTCGATGACAGTGTCCGCTTTGCCCTCTCACATGCGGTCCTCAACCTCCTCAACGCTCTTGGGTTTCCACTAATATCCTTCTTATGCTTCCTCTTGAACTCCTGAACGAAATGGTTCACCATTCTGTTATCAAAATCCTCACCTCCCAAATGTGTATCACCAGCAGTAGCTTTAACCTCAAAGATACCCTCTTCTATTGTAAGAAGAGATACATCAAAAGTACCACCACCTAGGTCAAATATAAGCACATTCTTCTCACCAGCACTGCTAGCCTTCTTGTCAAGTCCATAGGCAATTGCAGCTGCTGTAGGCTCATTGATTATACGCATCACATTAAGGCCAGAAATGACACCAGCATCCTTAGTTGCCTGACGCTGCGAGTCATTGAAGTAAGCAGGGACTGTGACAACTGCATTCTTGACTGTAGTTCCAAGGTAAGCCTCAGCGATCTCCTTCATCTTGGTGAGTACCATAGAAGAGATTTCCTCAGCTGAAAACTGCTTCTCTTCACCCTTGTAGGTTACAACAATCATTGGCTTGTCCCCAGGCCCAGCTATTACCTTAAAAGGCCATAATTTCATATCGCTCTGCACAGAAGGATCGCTAAATCTCCTCCCAATCAAACGCTTAGCATCTGAAATTACAGAAAATTTCCAAAATCCCATTAGAATCAAGCTCCTTATGAAGCAGACATCAGAACCCAATAATAGAGAAGTTCACACCAATCTAGTTAAGTCGTTTATAAGAAATAACATTAACTGCATTTCAATCTCAACATATTCACTATATCAATTCTATTAATTTAAGGTTTATTTTTTCCTCCGAGAACTCAATAATTTATCTTTTAAGACAAATAAGGAGTACATTCCAGTACTCAATAACTCCAACCTAAACAAGTTTGTGTGATTAAATGAGTTCAATACATTCATTCCAATTATTCAGACTTCATATAATTCTAATACTCAAATTAATCTTTTACCACATATCAGGAGTTCAGTCCAAACACAATAATTTCTCTTTCAGATAAATTAAGCTCATTAGAACTAGATTTCTCTCAATGTCACACACATTGTTACTCTAACATACAAATCTCTAACTAACCAAAAAACCTAAGACAAAAAACTTAATATTTGTTATAATTATAACGGTGTTTTCACGTATGTATCCATGTTCACTGTCTAAATACTGGATTCGGTTGAACCACAGCTAATACGCTACATCCGTAAAGGTCCAACAAACCAATAAAGTTTACAAGGCGTTAAGTAATCACAATTAAGCCAAAGCATGGCCGCAAATTAAAAATCAACTACTGATTAAACTGCTGATTAATTCAGAAAGAAGCAAAAATATTTCCAACTTTCACAAACGGTACTCCAATCTTATTAATCTCTATCTTCTACCCAATAAAAAAAAACAGAGCAGAAAAATAATGCAGAAAGTTCAAAATAATTCATAATAAGTCAATGCTACTTACATTAAACTCAATAAATTCAAAGAACCAAGGAATGGTTAACGGAGATGGCAGAATATAATGCACGCAGCCAAAAAAAATGGAGAGGTTTTCACATACCGAAGACAGTGTTAATGGGGTTCATAGCCACCTGATTCTTAGCAGCATCACCAATCAAACGTTCAGTATCAGTAAAACCAACATAAGACGGTGTCGTCCTGTTCCCTTGATCATTCGCTATGATCTCAACACGATCATGTTGCCATACACCCACACAAGAATAAGTCGTACCCAAATCAATTCCAATTGCTGGTCCTTCACCTTTTCCGGGCATCTTTCAACCAATCAGAAAAAAAAAAAGAACTCAGAACAAAAACAGAGCGTTTGAAAACGAAGAATTAAAGAGAATGTATGATGTTTGCAAGGCAATGAAGCAAATTTCTCTGATTGGAGAATAGAGTGGAAAAGCGCGAGGTTTATAAAGGAGAGGTTTTATTTCTGGAAAATTCTGATAGTAAAATAGCAGCCGTTGGATGAACTTTAGTTCCCACGCGGATTTGGTTAGTTTTGCTTATTACTTTAGTTCCACAACCTTCCCATTCGTTCCAGAGAATTCCAGTTTCTCAATTTAAAAACTTAGGTGAATCTCCAATTTTATTCTCGCTGACGTGGCCCAGCGGCCAGCATGTAGTCAATACTTTGTAGATTCTTCAATCCCGGTCTAAGAGTGTGTTTGGTATAATTTTCAAAAAAATATCCTGAAAATAAATATTAATCTTACTCATTTTTTGGTATTGGTACACAAATAAAGAAAATAACTTGTCAAGAGTATTCATAAATAATTTAGATACAATAAATATGAAATCATAAACATTCGAACCAACAACCTTCCAAACCTACAAATTTCATAAACTTCTGAATTGCTATACTTTCGAATACGTAAACTTTCAAACTCATAACTTTGAAACTATGTAACTGAAAAATGAAAAAGTCAGAACTGAAAATATAAAAAAGAATATATTTTTTCGGAGGGGGTGTGGGAGTGGTGCAGAAAAACGAAAAAACAGAAAATAAAAATTTAAAATAAAAAAAAAGAATTGCAGGGAAGGGGGAGGGGCGGTTGGGGTGGGTGGTGCAGAAAAACAAAAAAAAAAATTGAGTTGGAGGGGGTTGAGGTTAGAAGTGAGGATAAGTGGAGTTTTTGGAAAATACTTTCCTACCTTTTTTTAGGGAAGTCATTTTCCTCCGATTTCAGAAAAATGTGATATTTAAAAAAATATTTACGGAACTATTTTGTACAACCAAACAGTAAAAATAAAAAAATATTTTCCTGTCATACGAAACACACCCTAAAAGCTAAATACTTGTATGTGTTAATATATACAAGCAGAGACGAATCTATGCGGGAGGGTGAGTTTACGTATATGCTTCCCGCCCTAAACTATGTATAGTACTTGTATTGTTTTGATTTACTTTCATAAATAAATCCATGTTCGAGTGAACACTTTGGCTTAATGGTAAATAAGTTATCACGACTCAAAATTCATAAAGGTCGTGATGGCGCCGGACCTCACGATCAGGCAAGCCAACACTTAATAATTAATGAAATCTTTATTATAATATTTTGAAATCATTCCTTTTTATTTTCTTAAATAGTAATGATTGAACTTCCACTAAGTAAATAATAACCTCTTTAGCAATTTAAATAGTGAATAAATCCCATAACAAATCCCAAAACCCGGTATCACAAGTGCATGAGCGAACTTCTAAGAGTTTATACAGATATTACAATGCCTGTCCGAAATACAAGTTGGACAAGGAATTTAAAAATGAAAAATACAATACGTAGAGGAAGACTCTGTCGGCTGCGGGTCGTCTCCGGGTGATGCAGCTCGTCTAAGTCTCCAAGTCAGCCACATCGTTGTGAAAGTACATATGCAATAAAAATGCACAGCAAGTGTAGCATGAGTACGAAAAGAACGTGTACTCAGTAAGTATCCCGCCTAACCTCAGAGAGGTAGTGACGAGAGGTCGAATTTGACACTTGATAGAGGTCAATTAGCATAATCAAGTGAGATACAAAGCATGAATATCATACGCAATTTAATAAAATCAGGTATAAGAAATATCAACTTCTTTCACATTCAACACTTTAAATCTTCGTCATTGCAATTGACAATTTATAATTCACAGGCCAATAAGCAGGTAATAATTACATAAAGTACGCAACAATTATCATGCGCAAGAAATGTCGAGGGTCGAACGGCGCGGACCAACAATAATAAAATGTGCACTGCCGAATGGTCGAACGGTTCGAACCATAGATGCATCTATTTTCCCGCTCGCAAATCGATCATGCGACGCGGTCATATATAAATAATAGGGTTATCCTGCTCGCGAATCATACATGCGACTCAGGTACCCGTAGATACACATATTCACACAATAAATTCGCATTTTTATCAGGAAAACAGTTACTCAGGAAAGTGGTGAAATTCTCTTTTAAGGGACACGAAGATAGTATTTGAATCTTTGTCTGGAAATTCATTTGCTAAGTTTAATAATGTTTAAATATTATAAATTTATCAGGAACGCAATTATCCACGGACGAATCAATTCTCTTTCTAAATGATTAAGAAAAGTAAACTCTAACTTTCTTAGGTAATCAATTACTAATTCGATAGTATTAACAGTCTAATATCATTGGCAAGATCACAAGTACAACAAGTAAGGCATGCTAGTGGGTCCTAGACTACCCAGACACAAGCATAATAGTAGCTACGCACGGACTCCCGTCACCTCGTACGTACGTAGCCCCCGCAAATAGTAGTACATATTCAATTAGTTCACCTATGGGGACAATTCTCACTCACAAGGTTAGAAAGGAGACTTACCTCGCTCCGAAATTCCATAATCCGACTTTTAAGCCCTTCCGACGACTCAAATCAATTGCACAATGCTCCAAAGCTAGCCAAATAACGACAAATTAATGAAAATATACCCTAATACGCAAAATCATTCAATTTATATGAAATCCCAACTCCGCTCGTAGAATTGAAAAAATTGCCCTCGGGCCCACGTGCCCGGATTCCTAAATTTTTCGAAGATAAGGATTACCCATTACTTTACTAGCTCAAATATATAATTTACTCTTAATTTCATGCTCAAATTCGTGGTCAAATTTCCAAATTACGAATTCTAGGTTTTTCTTCAAAAATCCCAAATTTTCCACAAATTCCCACACTCAAATCCGAACCTAAACTATGTATTTAACTTGAAATGAGTTGAAATGACTTACCTTGACATAGATGACGAAAATCCCCACTTGAAGCTCTTCACAAATCGCCCAACCAAGAGAAAAATGAGAGAAAATGGCCAAATTCCCGATTTTAAAACAATATGCCCAGGCCCATTTACCGCACCTGCGGTCCACATTTCGCACCTGCGCTTCCGCAGGTGCGCCCAAGAGCTCGCACCAGCGGCTTCCTTCTCCTCCAGCCGGATCCGCACTTGCGCCCCACTGTCTGCATCTGCGCCTTCGCAGGTGCGAAAATTGCATCGCACCTGCACTCCCAGCCAACCCAGCAAAACCTCGCACCTGCGACTCCGCACCTGCGACACAAGCCTCGCAGGTGCGGTCACACCAGATGACAGCAACCTCAGCTTTTTCTCCAACTTCAAATTTGATCCGTTAACCACCTGGAATCCACCCGAGGCCCCCAGGACCCCGTCCAATTACACCAACCTGTTCCAAAACATAATGCGGACTTGCTCGAGGCCTCAAATCACATCAAATAACATCGAAACAACGAATCGCACTCCAATTCAATCTTTATGAACTTAGAAATTTCAAACTTCTACATACGACGCCGAAACCTATCAAATCACATCTGATTGACCCCAAATTTTGCACGCAAGTCACATTCAACATTACGGACCTACTCCAACTTTCGAAATCGTATTCCGACCCCGATATCAAAATTTCCACCTCCGGTCGGATTTCTCAATAACCTTCAAATTTTCTATCTTTAGCCAAATGACCTCAAAACAACCTACGGACATCCGAATTCACTTCCGATCGCGCCCCCAACTCCAGAATTACCATACGGAGCTATTCCCAAACTTGGAATCCCAAACGAACATCTATATCACCGAAATGTCTTTCAACCCAGACTTATGAAATTCCTTCTAAAATGCTGACTTCCACATTATACGCCGAAACGCTCCTAGGTTATCCAAAACCCGATCCGAACATACACCCAAGTCCGAAATCATCATACGAACCTGCTAGAACTTTCAAATCTTGATTCCGAGGTCGTTTATTCCAAATTCCAATCTTGGTAAATTCTTCCAACTTAAGGCTTCCGAAATGAGAATTTTCTTTCCAAATTAACTCTAAACTTCCCGGAATTCAATCCCGACCACACCTACAAGTCATAATACCTGAAATGAAGCTGCTCATGGCCTCAAACTGCCGAACGACACGCTAGAGCTCAAAACGACCGGTCGGGTCGTTACATTCTCTCTCACTTAAACATACGTTCATCCTCGAACGTGCTAAGAACTGCTCTGGAGTTATCTGAAATCACTGTTCACCACCTCGTGCACCTGCCCGTGCTACCACAACCCAGTTGAGCACATTAGCTTGATCAAATCTGAAGATGTCCTCTTTTATCCTTACAATAGGCTCAGAACCCCGTTCCAACACCTGGAATTCTCTGTCAGGCCTGTTTCCAATACATGAACACCGTATCAACTACCACATGAGGCACCAGAACATGACTGCGTTTCTTTGCTGAATAAGCAACATGCAACGCATAATTCACCATCTAACCACAATGATATTTCCTGAACCTTAATAGCCAAAGTCCCATGAATCTGATGTTCCCAATGCATCTTCTGATATATATATATATATATATATATATATATATATATATATATATATATATATATATATATATATATATATATATATATATATATATACATCCTGCTATAATGCTGACAATACTACCACAACGGAGGAGATATGCAGAATTTTATAACCAACTGCAGAGTTAACCAAGCATTGAATCTTTCCTCTCTAACTAAAATCATCATCTCATTACGAACCCAAAAAATGGTAATTGTTCTGCAATATACTCCACATGATCTCATCGCACCGATCCCCGATCTATAAATCTCGTCTCACCCAGTATGAACTGCTCAGACAACCAATCACCCCAGACATGACCAACAGTCTCACATGATGCTACAAGGCGCCAATAGGCCAAAACTCGAACATGATACTTAAGGAAATGACTCCGGAAGGGACTACTCGACTCACGCAACTAATATGAACTTTCCCCAGAAAGTAGGAAGTAAACACAAGAAAAATAAATATAAGGAACCGTACTCAACATCACATTTTTGCGGCGCGCAACCCGATCCAATCATAAAATTCACATAAGGAGATACACACCGAGCTGAATTGCTCACTATTAAAAATTACTGAATATTGGTCACAAGCACGCTAAGTGCATAATACCATCCTGGGGAGACTGATAGAGCCATATGCTACCAAACTTCAACTGAGGTGCGATATATCTCAAGAGCTCTCCTGCTCACATAACATCATCACTACACGGAGACTCAACACATAGGGATTTACCAAGCCGTTTCACAACTCAACGGCACAATCGTAATATTACGTGAATTTGACGAAGACGAAACAAGATCTGATATTCCAACACCCCTCCTCCTTGAGAAGTGCCCTGCTGAAATGAACATACCTGACTCCCATGGACCCCATAATCTTGTTTAAATCCATTCACACACTTCAAGTCGATTCTGCTCGCACTGAACTAGGCTGATAGCCTTTCCTGGATCCATAATAACCCATTTCTTCTCACAACACGCAAGAACCACCATCATAGCCGGGACAACACCCCACAACTCACAACAAAGATGAACTGAACGCCTTCCTAGAATACATTCTCAAATAAGCAACATTGCACTTCCTCAAACTCTGTCTAATTTTTCAATCCATCAGGTGACAACAAGTCACACTTATGCAATCTTCCAGCGGTCACGCTTTCACGACCTTCCACACAAGGCAACAAGTCTGCACATCCACCACCGTCCACACTAACGTTGTAAAATAATTCAAGAACCCATAACCAGGGTGCAAAGCTTCTTTCACCAAACATCGATCTCATGTGACGCTGAAGTCAACACCAACTTACTCTAAACATTCAAATCCCTTTTTCTTGCTCATCCGAGCTCATGACATCCTTGTCAACTCTGAACCGCAACCTCGATCCTTACTTCCAGTCCCATACTGCTTACTGCACCTAACCATGCCATTATGAAATAGCGCAAGAATTCCATCATAACTCCTGAGCCACTAATAGGGCCAATACTTCGTCATATAGAAACCTTTTACTTACCTCAATTCAAGAGAACCATAACAACACACGAGTGAATTCTCATAATCACAAAATAGGCAAACCCTCAAGGAATAGTCTATACCACCATAATCTTTTAAGGACCCGCCTACACCTGACAAGCCATAATACTTGAATGCTTCCAAATAAAAATCTATTACGACAGTTCCATCATAACTCCTGAGCCACTAATAGGGCCAATACTTCGTCATATAGAAACCTTTTAATTACCTCAATTCAAGAGAACCATAACAACACACGAGTGAATTCTCATAATCACAAAATAGGCAAACCCTCAAGGAATAATCTATACCACCATAATCATTCAGGGACCTGCCTACACCTGTTAAGCCATAATACTTGAATGCTTCCAAATAAAAATCTATTACGACGGCTGACAAGCCTCACACACACCGGCACAAACCGCATGCATAACTTAATCACACTGAAGGAACTGATCACTGCCGTACCTGGGCCATTTCAACCATGGCTAACCAGTCCATCTTCTTTTAATTATCCTTATTTGCCTCAGAAATAACAGTAACTCCATTCAACACATAACGAACTCAACCCTCACTCATCCCGAGTGGCCTTGATTCATGAGACCATGATTTCTCAATGCCACAAACCGTCTCACACCCTCCTTGTGTGCATTCACATCTTCGACTGATATACCCATCCTGATAATCTTTCTCCAGATCTGGAGTTTATTTCTCTCATTCCTGCAATGCTATACTGTAACCCGAAAACATCATGGAACCTTTCGCACCTCCTATCACAATCTGTTGCAAGGCTCGACTCTTAGCCATAATGCGGACATGAAACCCGTAAGCACCGCATTCTTAACCTTCGAATTCATAAGGACCACTACTGAGAGTCACCCACTCTGACTAGGCCCCGAATACAATCAACTCCAAGGCTCCTCTAGCACACGAACACCCTTTCAATGAAGCACTTTACTGAGTCACTACCCTTACAACTCGCCTATGCCTTAAGCATAAATTCTGAATCCTCCAAAGCCTAACCCTAGTCCAACAGGGCCAACTTTTGCACCCATTTATCAAATCCCATGCACAATTACCATTGTTTTTACTCCCTTCCCTTTAGCTGTAATAACTTGCCAATACGCCGACAATCCACAACCCCATGGGAAGATAATCCTGCAATCCAATTGCAGGAGGTGGGGCTCTTCACACTTAGCCTGAAGCTACTCCTTGCACCACTCTAGACCCCCCACCGAAATTCTTCCTTCTTTGCTGACATGATCTTGCCCAACCAATCTGTCAAATCCCTCTAAATTCCTCTGTTAGCATTCCAAGAATACTCAAATTCTCTAGCATCATTCACGTATTCAGCCTCCTACCGAATAGCCACTAGAATTCCTCGCAGCAACTTTCCAACCACACAAGCACTAACTTGCTCACAGGAGATAACCCACCTGCGGAAATTACCAACTGACACCTTCCAACGACGCTGTATTGCACAATCTCTACGACATCAATACCCCATCCTACGCCCTTCTTCATTTACCAACTTTACTAGTCCATCCGCTCCTCATGGACATCCATTAAATGCGCGACAATATCTTCAAATTCACCGCCATATTGCATCCTTCTTCATTCCTAACATCTCCTCTCTTGTGTATCCAACCTTCGCCGAAATAACCAACATTTCAATTTAAGCCCATGGACCCAATCACCGTCCACGAAAATTCTCAAAACACCTCAAACTTCTCTTCAAGGTGTGCAACTATCTCACCACAGAACTCATATGCTACACTGCCACTCTCCCACTTTGGTCAAACTCCCCCTCTAAGCAACTTCTCGGCTTCCGCTTCTCACACCTGGCCTTCTTGAACTTTATCCGCCACATGACACTTCTCACATGTCTTCCTTCATCGTATGCTACCCAATTGCTGCCTCAATTCAATATCATTATCTGTAGCTCTTAAGCCAGTAGATCACCACACTTGAAGCTTGTCGAGATCATCTTTCTCGAGTCGCCTACATTAGAAATACTTATTCAAATCCTGAACCACCGCACACCACAATCTCTGACAGTCGCTTCTTCAATACTACTTCACAATACTCTGACCCCATGCAACCGAAGAAACTATAGCACCTGCGGCGAACTTAACACATTTTTTTCGATCAATACGACGACATCACATCACAGGTGAATATCCCACCCCACTGAAAACACCAAGTCTTACTACTTTGTCAACCCAAACCTGACCATTTATGGTCCAATTGCCTTTCCTCTGCCGGAACTTAATACTGAAATCTCGAAATCACACTCTGAGAAGACCTCCCCTCAAGTCATTCATTACCCCGACATATAGGCATGCATTCTACCATCCTATCAACACCGCGCAATAACCAATTCGATAGTATTAATAGTCTAATATCATTAGCAAGATCACAAGTACAACAAGTAAGGCATGCTAGTGGGTCCCAGACTACCCAGACACAAGCATAATAGTAGCTACGCACGGACTCCCGTCACCTCGTACGTACGTAGCCCCCGCAAATAGTAGTACATATTCAATTAGTTCACCTATGGAGACAATTCCCACTCACAAGGTTAGAAAGGAGACTTACCTCGCTCCGAAATTCCATAATCCGGCTAGCCCTTCCGACGACTCAAATCAATTGCACAATGCTCCAAATCTAGCCAAATAACGGCAAATTAATGAAAACAAACCCTAATACGCAAAATCATTCAATTTATATGAAATCCCAACTCCGCTCGAAGAATTGACAAAATTGCCCTCGGGCCCACGTGCCCGGATTCCCAAATTTTTCGAAGATAAGGATTACCCATGACTTTACTAGCTAAAATATATAATTTACTCTTAATTTCATGCTCAAATTCGTGGTCAAAATTCCAAATTATGAATTCTAGTTTTTTCTTCAAAAATCCCAAATTTTCCACAAATTCCCACACTCAAATCCGAACCTAAACTATGTATTTAACTTGAAATGAGTTGAAATGACTTACCTTGACATAGATGACGAAAATCCCCACTTGAAGCTCTCCACAAATCGCCCAACCAAGAGAATAATGTGAGGAAATAGCCAAATTCCCGATTTTAAAACAATCTTCCCAGGCCCATTTTCCGCACCTGCAGTCCACATTTCGCACATGCGCTTCCGCAGGTGCGCCCAAGAGCTCGCACCGGCGGCTTCCTTCTCCTCTAGCCGGATCCGCACCTGCGTCCCATTGTCCGCATCTGCGCCTTCGCAGGTGCGGAAATTGCATCGCACCTGCGCTCCCAGCCAACCCAGCATAACCTCGCACCTGCGGCACCAAAGTCGCACCTGCGGCCAAAGCCTCGCAGGTGCGGTCATACCAGATGACAACAACCTCAGCTTTTTCTCCAACTTCAAATTTGATCTGTTAACCACCCGAAATCCACCCGAGGCCCTCGGAACCCCGTCCAATTACACAAACCTGTTCCAAAACATAATGCGGACTTTCTCGAGGCCTCAAATAACATCAAATAACATCGAAACAACGAATCGCTCTCCAATTCAATCTTTATGAACTTAGAAATTTCAAACTTCTACATTCGACGCCGAAACCTATCAAATCACATCCGATTGATCCCAAATTTTTCACGCAAGTCACATTCAACATTACGGACCTGCTCCAACATTTGGAATCGCATTCCGACCCCGATATCAAAATTTCCACCTCCGGTCGGATTTCCCAAAAACCTTCAAATTTTCTATCTTTAGCCAAATGACCTCAAAATAACCTACGGACATCCGAATTCACTTCTGATCGCGCCCCCAACTCCAGAATCACCATACAGAGCTATTCCCAGACTGAGAATACCAAACGGACATCTATATCAGTAAAATGTCTTTCAACCCAGACTTATGAAATTCCTTCTAAAGTGCTGACTTCCACATTATACGCCGAAATGCTCCAGGGTTATACAAAACCCGATCCGAACATACACCCAAGTCTGAAATCATCATACGAACCTGCTGAAACTTTCAAATCTTGATTCCGAGGTCGTTTGTTCTAAATTCCAATCTTAGTAAATTCTTCAAACTTAAGACTTCCGAAATGAGAATTTTCTTTCCAAATTAACTGTAAACTTCCCGGAATTCAATCTCGACCACACCTACAAGTCATAATACCTAAAATGAAGCTGCTCGTGGCCTCAAATTACTGAACGGCGCGCTAGAGCTCGAAACGACCGGTTGGGTCGTTACATAAGTACACCTTGACCCCCAAGGTCAGAGTTTTAATCCATGCTTGCTTCCTTAGACCTTTTAATTAAACATATTTATGTTTCTTTTTGATTCTTTTTATTTCGTGGTTACTAGATAAATTCAAAATTGAAAGGTTAATATCTCAAAAAGGTTTATATTTTGTCAAAAAATGAAGTACCAGAAATAGATAATGAAATTCATTTAAACTTCCACTATAATCAAAAACTAATAATGTGAATCACATATCTACATGGAAATATAAGTATATAAAAAAGATCTACGTAATAAGATGATTGAAGAATATTTAATGATCTTTAGCTTGCTATATTGTAGGCATCTAAATTTTATTGTATTTAAATCCATAAAATTATTTGGACTATATCTTTAAATCTAAGATATCTTAGTTCAAATAAATCTATTGGATAATAGTTGGATTAGTTATATAAATTCAATATATATGGATTAGATAAAAAAATCGATTGGGCTACAACTGATGAGCCCACTTCATTAGGCCCAATATGTCATCTTCCTAGAGGCACATTTTGGTGTCACGTGTCAAATGACATGGCATGCCAAGTCAAGCGGAAGAGCCAATAAGATCATGCCACATGTAAAAATGACAAGGCATGCCAAGTCAAATTAAAAGGTCAGTAAAACCATGCCACGTGTGCAAGTGACACATTCTGGCCAATCGAATGCGCCCTTGTCACTTTTCTATCTGATTGGTCGAAAAGAGTTTGTTCTTATCATAACTCTTGCTCCCACAACTATAAACAGGGTCTTCATAACCCATAAAAGACACCAGAAGTTATAACAAGAAGCAAGAAAGAGCTCGTGGATCAAACGCTACAAATTTATCCACAAATTTCAAGCTTCAAGCAACCAAGTTCAAGTTCAAGCTCAAGAACGAAGAACAAATCAAGTTTAAGCTCGAGAACGAAAAAAAAATCAAGTTCAAGCTCAAAAATGAAGAACGAATCAAGTTCAAGTTCAAAAATGAAGAACAAATCAAGATTCAAGGAGTACGAGTTCAAATCGAAGTTCGCGCTAGTTGAATTCAAGATCATATCTCGTGACAACAAATATAGATTGAATATAAATCTCAAAGGACCTTGAATTTATTTACTATTGAAAAGAAGAATCAGAGGATTCATAAGGATTGTACATTCATATTATTTGAAATCAAATACTACGATTGTTGCAATATTTTCGGTCTTGATTTTATTTTCTCGAACGCAAATTTATTGTCTACAAATTATGGAACGCCCAGTGGGGCGATCTCTATCTCTCATCTCTTCTTTTCAAAGTTCAAGAACAAGATCTAACAGTTCGACCATGGAAGAACAACTTTCAAATTTGACCAAAGCACTTGAGAAGTTGACCAAGTATATGGAGGATCGAGATACTCACCTCGAAAAGTTAGCAAGTGAGATCGAGAGCTTAGCAGAAGCAAAATCAATTTAAGCACCCGTGGAGCTTTCTGAAGATAAAGAAGGGGGAGAATCCACTACGAGGCGAACAATCATGGTCAAAGAGATCCAAGTTTCTTTAGAAGGTCTAATTCATGTTGATCAATTGAAGGACTTCATCATGGGGACAATTGAAAATAAAATTGATCCTTCGATTAAATCTTCCCTCGCATATGCAAAGTCATACACACAACGGATTGGTAGCCTGAAGATGCTACCGGATATCAACCTCCAAGGCTTCAACAATTTGTTGGAAAAGGAAATACCAAGCAACATATGACGCATTTCGTCGAGGCATGCAACAACGTTGGGGCTTATGGTTATCATCTTGTCAAACTGTTTGTTCGTTCTCTCAAAGGTAATGCATTCGATTGGTACATAAATCTCGAACCCGGTTCTATAGATAGTTGGGAGCAGTTGGTGCAAGAGTTTCTCAATAGTTTCTATAGCACAAGAAGCATCGTAAGCATGATCGAACTTACAAACACTCATCAAGGAAAGGATGAGCTAGTTATTGACTTCATCAACTGGAGGAGCTTACACCTTAACTGCAAAGATCACCTTAGATAAACTTCTGGCATCGAAATGTGCATTCACAACATGCATTTGAGTGTTCGCTATATCTTACAAGGCATAAAGCCCAAAACATTTGAAGAACTAGCAACTCATGCACATGATATGGAATTGAGTATGGCTACAAATGGAGATCAAATTAAAGGTTTCCTGGATTTGAGCCTCATGATGAAATAGAAGTAGAGGATGTTGGGAATGGGGGAAAGTATTCATCCGAAGATGAAGCTGAAGAGTCCATGCATGTTGCAACGCTCCTTGACGCACGAGCCTAAACTGCAAGTTGTAATGTTTCTTGGCACATGAGTATGTATTATATGTCACGAAACTCCCCAATTTTGAACTAAATCTTTAAGACATAAATATCTTCAATTTCGAGCAAAGTCTTCAAGTTGTAAAGCTCTTCAAATTCGAGTAAAGACTCAAGACGAAAGCTCTTCAAAGTCGATCAAAGACTTCAAGTCGCAAAGATTTTCAAATTAGAGCCAAACTCTAAGACGTAAAGCTCTAAAAATTCGAGGAAAGTCTTCAAGTTGCAAATCTCTTCATATTCGAGCAAAGACTCAAGTCGAAAGCTCTTCAAAATCGAGCAAAGACTTCAAGTCGCAAAACATTTCAAATTAGAGCCAAATTTTAAGCCGTAAGGCTTTTAAAATTTGAGCAAAGTTTTCAAGTTGTAAACCTCTTCAAATTCGAGCAAACTGTTCAAGCTGCAAAGCCCTTCAACTGTGAGCTAAATATTCAAGTAATGAAGCTCTTGAAATTCGAGCGAAAGTTCAAATTGTAAGCTAAATCTTCAAGTTGCAACGCTCCTGGACGTACGAGACTAATTTGCATGTCATGAAGCTCTTCAAATTTGAGAAAAATCTTCAAGTCGCAAATCTTTCTAAAATACAAGCTTAAACTGCAAGTTACTACGCTCCTTAATGCAAGAGCATAAACTGCATGTTACTCCTGTCCATCAAGAGTATAAACTGTGTATGGCCCAAAAATAAAAGTCCGCTAGGTCGAAAACCTCGAAAGAGGCAGCCTAGGCAAAAATTAGGACATAAATAAATAAATAAATAAAAATACACCCATTCTGAAATACGGCATGACTTGATCCTCTTCATCGAGGTATGTAGGCAGCTTAGAGCTTCATTGTCAGTTCAGTTGCATAAGTTCAAAAGATACATGTTACCCCAATCGTTATTCGAGGGAAGAATGATGGAATATAATCCACTTGATCGAAACTTAATAATCAGGCTTACACGAACCTTGTGCCTTATTGAAGATTGGTGGTCCAACGGGGGCAAGCCTCCATAGCAAATTGGCATCTCCAATTGATGGGTGTAGACTTTTAGTAGAAGGCCAAATCTTCAATTTGAAGTCCTCAAGTTCGCCGGTCTTCAAGTTGAATTATATAAGCCCTCCAAATCTTCAAGTATGTCGCTCTTCAAGTTAAAGTTTGCAAAGTCCACCATCCTTCAAGTTGAAGTTTGCAAGTCCGCCAGTCTTTAAGTCTAAGTAGTCAAGCCCTCCAAGTTTTCAAGTCCGTCAAATCTTCAAATTTTTTGGTCTTCAAGTTGAAGCATCAAAGTCCACCAAATTTTCAAGCCCGTCAAATCTTCAAATTTGTTGGTCTTCAAGTTGAAATATTCAAAGTCCACCAAGTCTTTAAGTGGAAGTTTTCTAATTTTTCAATCTTAAGGTGGACATGTTAGTCTCTTTGCACCTTAAGTTGGTCTCTTCGCGGGTTTGTCCTTAAAAGGAACTATAATTCTTCAATACTAAGGTGGACGTTGAAGTCCCTTTGCACCTTAAGTTGACCTCTTCGTAGGTTTGTCCTTAAAAGGAACTTTAATTTTCCAATCTTAAGGTGGACATTTAAGTCCCTTTGCACCTTAAGTTGTCCTCTTCATGGATTTGATCCTTCTATATGTTTTCATGGATTTGATACTTCTATATGTTGTCATGGATTTACTACTTCTACATGTTGGTATTGATTTATCTGTCTATATGGCAATGCGAATTTATCCGTCTATATGTTGCGAGAGATCTATCTTCTTATATGTTATTGTGGGTTTGATCATCTATATGTCGTCATGGATTTGTCCTTCCATATGTTGTTGAAGATTTGTCCATCTATTTGTTGCCACAAATATTTCCTTCTATGTGCATCTAACCTTTTTGATGAAGATATCCCCGTTGCCTACAACAACAAAAAAAGAAGGCAGCAAAAAAATACAAGTACAAGAAAGATGGTTACCTGCTAAGGCGTGTCAGATTCAAAAATTGAGTTCAAAGTATTGCCTAGAACAATCTGGCATGATTCGGGCCCTGATTTTTGGTTCTCTCTGAGTCTAGGTTCTACCATTTAAAACGGTTGTTTACCTTGAAAACGGTAATTACAATTATATTTGATTTTGTGGTTCTAAAAATATGTGATTTATTTTAATACCAGTTGTTAGGAAAATATATGCTAAGTGTGAGTAAGAAAAGTAAGGTAAGAGCAAAGGAAAGTAGTGATACGCAAACCAAGCTGCCACAAGGCAGGGTCTCGAGCTGGCCGAGGCAGGGGCTCGAAGTCGAGTTACAGTGCTTGGTTGTGGGCGATCGATGAGGGAATAACAGTATTGAGGGCCTCGAGAATGACCCTTTATGATCAATAATGAGCAATAAATTAAGAACAATTAATGAACACAATAAATGGAAGCAATAAATTAGTGGAACAATTGTAGAGTATGTTTAAGTTAGAGAGCAGAGAATGTTCTTGTTCTTGTATTGAATATCATGTGTGTCAAAAAATGACAAGGGTCCCTTTTATATAGGAGGGGGAATCCCAACATAGTACATGTGTAATTATTACAAGGAAATTCAGCTGGTACAGCTATTTAATGGCTCGGTACAGACTTGTACTATTCTTGCAGACTTGGTCAGCTCTAACCACGTGGCCTTGGGAATTTCTCGCCTTTCCATGAGGGTCATCGATTTATGCTGCCCCGAGATCGAGCATAAAGGGCCTTCTATATGCTCCCTCGGTGTCAAGTTTCGACTCTGCTTCGAGCTTCCCGAGGTCGAGCGCAAAGTGCCATGGTAATCATAAAATCGGACTCTCCGATTTTAGCCGTATATAGATAGTCCCCGCGTTTCTTAGAATGAAATGATAAGAAACGACCTTGAATTCTTGCCCCTTTGGTATCCCCATTGTGACGTCAGCCACGTGAGATCATTAATTGATTTGACAGAAGGGTGAACAGTGGTCGTCGTCAGTACAGTTCTCGAAAAGCCCTCGAACCGTTATTGGTCGACATTTCCACTCCTCCACCATGCTTAAACGGTTCCTATAAATACTTCAGTTTCTCATCATATAAACTTTCGCATTACTTTCAAGCCTTCACATCTTTGCTAACAGTTGTTTGCTTTCATCCTTCTTCTACATTCACTCCTTCATCTTCTTGCTTTGAAAAACAGTTATAGCCATGGCCGAAACTTCTAAAACGGTCCCTCAAAAAAAGGCAGCCACTTCTTCGTCACGCCTGCTAAGGGCTGTGAACAACTAATTTTTTACCACACCCAAATTCTTTTGGTGTAAATATTCCGTTTAGGTCTAATCTTAATATTTTAAATTTTTATCTTACTCTCAATAGGTTTTATTTAAGAAAATTAAAAACAACAAAAATATTCACATTCTTAGAATATAAGATTTGTTCATATGCTTAAATAGAAGAATATATATATATAATTTAAATGTAAGATATAATAGTATTATTTTTAGTATAAATCTTAGTATAAATAGTGAGTTTTCTTATTTATATAATTCCTTTAAGTTTAAAAAGTAAGTTGGTTGATATATATATATATATATATATATATATATATATTTTATCTTCTTTTATTCAATTTTTTAAAAAAAGTTAGAAAATATTAAATGAAAAAAACATTCCAATTCTCCCATGCCCCTCACGCCTCTCACCCACATTCCCTCTCCCTCAAAACTCCTCATAGCACATACGCACGTTCCCACGCTTTCCCTCATCATCTGCACACACATTGTATATAAAAAGACGATCCTATTTATAAAAGGGGAGGTATTGAATTAAAGGAAAAAAGAAGGGGGGAGTAACAAGAGAAAGGAAAAGAAGAGGAAATCCAACTAGAAAAGAAGAAGAACGAGATTTGGAGAAGAGAAACATCTGGGGAATTTTTCAAAAAAACAAAGGAGACAAAAAGCAAAGCAAAGGAATGGACAGAAACCATTAAGTTTGGGTTCGAAATCTTTGCCGCATCGACTGCTTTGAAGGGTTCGTCTGGCTTATCTTTTCCTTCAAATCTGTGTGTTGTCACTGTTTGTTTGCCATATTTTCCGGCGAGTTCCGAGTTCGTCGAGGTCCCTCCGGTTCGAGCTTTCCGTTTAATTGGTGATTCGGGTAGTATTGGAGTTATACTGTTTACTTCAAATTCTCGTGGCCCGATTCTACTTGTACCCTGCATTCAAGCAAAAATTAATCAAGAGTTTCCACATTCAGGTTCATATCTACACCCATCATCTTTATTTTAGTCCCATAAAGAATGAATTGAAGCCTTAGAAGAGCTATTAAGATATGTGTTTAAACTTAAAGTGGTATAATAATTTGTTCGTTTGACGCTATATGATGTACTTCATGAGATAATCTGTCACAGCCCGAAATCCCATCTTCAGGTCGTGATGGCGCCTGACGTTGAACCCGCTAGACAAGCCAACGTCTTAAATGAATTGACATATTAATAATTAAAAATAATAATGCTAACTAGATGATCATAATAAAAATACGGAAGTTTAATAGATTCTAAAACCAAAATAGCCAATCTCGTAGAAATTCCTTTAAGTACAAACTCAGAACCAGAGTCACAATCTCACGAACCAGACTAAGATTTTTTCTAAAGACAATAGTTTGAAATAAAGTGATACAACTGTCCGGAAAATACACATAAGACATAAGGAAAAGATAGATGGTGACGCCAGGGCCCACGAACGTCTGGGGGTCTACCTCGATGCCGCCTGCGTGGACTGAAGGATACTCCCTCTAACGGTGTCCAATGGGTCCGGCTGCATAATCTGCACAACATAAAAAAGTTCAGGTGTAGCATCAGTACAACCGACCTCATGTACTGAGCAAGTGCTGAGCCTAACCTCGGCGAAGTAGTGACGAGGCTAGAGACGATAATAATAAATTACCTGTACAGTTCTACAATATATAACAGGGAAAATAGCAAGAATTAAGCAATGAAGTGCGGCAAGTCAGGGGACAGATAATGGGGGGAAAAGAGGGGAGAGCAATGATGGATAACAAAGTAAAGCCACAAGATAACAGAATGAAAGGCAACAGGAATTAACAGCACAGACAAATATGTACACGGCATCACCCTTCGTACTTTACTCTCATCCTCACAATGCAATAAATGAAATGAATACACGGAATTACCCTTCATGCTTTTACTCTCGTCCTCACAGTGCACTAAATGAATAAACGGGAAAGGCATGTTCCTTCGTATTTTTTTAATGTAAAATCATGGCACGGCATCACCCTTCGTGCTTTTACTCTCTATCTCACAATGCAATGAATGATATAAATACACGGCATCACCCTTCGTGCTTTACACTCTTCTTCACCCAATCAATATCAATCAACAACTTGGCAAGGAAATCAACAGTAGGAAGTACAATTCATAACCACCCAGCAAGGGGATAACAACCAAAAATAATACCGCCCGGCAAGGGACTCACCTATAACCAATCCCATACGAGTATATAACTTAGTAAAATCAATCCTCAACTGAAACAACTGATCACAAATCCTTAATCAAGTATTCTCAGCAAATGAACATCTTCCAAAATGAATCTACTTCATAACACAATGAATATCGAAACAATAACATGTAATACACCAAAACCGACTCACGGGCATGCTTGGCAAATAAATGTATAGGTACTCGTCACCTCACCTATACATTGAACATGATAGAAACAAGTAGCACATACGACTCAACACCTATTCCCTCAAGCTAAAGTTAGGCCAAACACTTACCTCGGCTCCAAGAATGCCAATCAAGCCTCTAACACCGCTTTTCCTCTCGAACTCGACTCCGAAACAATCGTATCTAGACATAATCAACTCAATAACATCAATAATTACTCAATAATTCAATTCCAAAGCCTAATTATAGAATTCCCAATATTCTTCCAAAATTTCCAAAATTCGACCCCCGGCCCGCTTGGTCGAAACACGAGGTTCGGACCAAAACCCGATCACCCATTCCCCCACGAGCCCGAATATACAATTTATTTTGAAATCCTACCCCAAAATGAGGTTGAATTCCCAAAAATTTGAAAAACCCTAACTCTAACCAAAAATTTCAATTTCTACCTTTGATTTCATGTTTTTCGGCCTAGAATCTAGTGAATATTGATGGAAAATGGAAGAAAACAATGTTAGAATCACTTACCTAAGAGGTTATGGTGGAAGAATAGCTTGAAAATCGTCTATGGGGTTTGGAGAAGAAGAGAGTTGTGAAAAGGGTAGAAAATCCGGTATGAGTATTCTGATTTTTGACTTAAAAATATAAATGGGCGTTTAATGCTATGCGATCGCGAAGAAGGATGTGCGATCGCATAGTAGTCTGTTTCCTAAGGCTCTGCGATCGCAGAGGGCTTTGTGCGGTCGCACAGTACTATCCTACCCAGCCCCCTGGCTATCCCATACACTATGCGATCGCGAAGGTTGCTATGCGATCGCATAGTGCAACAGAACCCCTTCCCCTCACTGAACTATGCGATCGCGGAGGGTGCTATGCGATCGCATAGTACTCGACACCAGACACCAGCAAAACCCATTTACACCAGATTTTCCAACACTTTTACACCTTGAAACCTACCCGGAACTCACCCGAGTCCTCGGGGCCCAAAACCAAATCTACACACGACTTCAAAATCCTCCTACAGACTTATTTGAGTAATTAAACCACCAAAATAACATCAAAAAAAATGAATTAAACTCCAAAATCTATAGAATTTTCTCAAAACTTCATAAACTTCAAATTTTCCATTTTTAGTCCGAATTACCTCAAACGGAGTCTGTTTCTTACCAAATTTCACAGGTAGCACATAATAAACATATTGAACCTGTTTCGGGCTCCAGAACCATAATACGGGTCCGGTAACACAGGTTTCTCATCAAAGTTCATTTTCAAAAGCCTTTATATTTTTCAGAAAACAATTTTCATTAAAATTTCATTTCTCGGAATTGGGACCTCGGAATTCGATTCCGGGCATACGCCCAAGTCCCATATTTTTCTACGGACCCTCTGAGAACGTCAAATTACGGGTCCGGGTCCGTTTACCAAAAATGTTGACCAAAGTCAACTTAATTCAAATAATTATCATAAATTCTACATTTTATCAGTTTTTTTCACATAAAGGCTTCCCGAGTACATGCCCGGGCTGCGCATGCACATCGAGGTGAGATAAAAGGAGGCTTTCAGGGCCTCGAAACACAATTCTAATTACAATTACACAGGATGACCTTTTGGGTCATCACATAATCAACACACGTTATGTGCTTTTCTATTTTGGTTTAAGAGGATAGATGAGTTTGGAAGGGTTTTTAATGGTTTTGGACTTTAACTGTTTGCTCATGGGATTTTAAGACATTGAAGACTTAATTGAATACTTCTTGGTCCATTGTATATGAAAAGTTTGGCAGTATGAATCATTATGGGCTAAAGTACTTGCAATCACTTTCTTTTGATACTAAAATTAATTCATTTTCTGTTGTTGAGATAAAATTGAAGCCTTGAAAGAGTTTTGTTATTAAATAAATAGATTCACTTATTTCTGTCTCAAATGGTGATGTTCGGGTAGTAAAATATTATAACGAATTTTTCAACTCAGATTTGGTCTAATTTAGTTTTCTTACTTTGAGATTTGGTCTGCGGACGAGATTTTTGCATATCAAATAATTTTTTTGTACACTTTTGGGAAGCTATAAGTGGAATATTCTCTTGATTTATTGGGGTTAAGTTATCTAAGCCATTTGCTGTCACACCCACCAAAGTAGACATGAATTGTTAGCAGATGTTTGTTAGAATATGAATGAATGAGATACTTGGTGTTGTTATACAAAAATCACAAATCTTTGTAGTATGCCTTTAGACATTTTTTATAATTAATCGAACCATCGTGACTATATAACGTTCGCGTGATATGATTAGGATTTAAAAAAAGAAATAGCCATAGAAAATGCTTTAGGCGCGATTTAATCTATCATCGTGATTATATACACGTTCGCTTGACATAATAATGATTTCCAAACTTAAAACATAGGTCTGGCTCACGCAACTTTGGCAAAATAATGTTAATAATAATAAATTATAAAAATAGATGTCTCGAATCTGAAAATAATTGAAATACTCTAAAACACAAGAAAAACTTTAGATGTACTTTAAATATTAGCCCATGTGTTCATACCCGAACCTTGGATTGATATGCTTAAATAATAAAAGGATTATGTGCGCATTCCGCGTCTCGATGCCCTTTAGATTTAAAATAATTATGTTATATCCATGTGTACATTTCGTATTTTGATTTAACATTTGATTTAAAAGAAGTACCTTGTGTGCGTCCCGCATCTTGGTAAACACAATTAATAAAAATATATAATAATAAAAATTAATTAAGTACCTTGTGTGTGTATCGTATATTTGTGAACACAATTAATAAAATATAATAATTAATTAAGCGATAATAAATAAGTCATAGTCAATAAAATACAAGAATAACCAAAATTGATTTAAGCCTTACAATAGTCAATAAAAGTGACCGTGCTAGAACCACGGGACTCGAGGGGTGCCTTACACCTTCCCCTCGGTCAACAAAATTCCTTACTCAGTCTTCTATTTTTGTAGACCCGAAATAAGAGTCAAACCTTCCTTTTGAAATGGGATTCAAATAAAAGGTGACATGGAACACCAAAACTCAATTCCAAGTGGCGACTCTAAATAATAAATAATCCCTTTTCAAAACGTTACTTTAACTGGAAAAACTCTTCTAACTCAACCTCGTAAAAGGGTTGTGTGGCAAAAAAGAGGTGTGACAAGGGCAAATCGAAAACACCTCCCAGTATCGAGCAGTGCATTCCTGGTCCCTTCGACACGATCTCCGATTTCACTATCGAGAAACCCCCTTCGATACCGGGCCGATGTGAGCCCATGTCTCGGTAGATAAGTGTAGTGACCGACACAAGAAAGTAAAGATAGACTGCCACTGGGGGGAGGCGGTGCAAGTAGAAATCCTTTCATCTGAGGAAAGCATAGTTAGGTATAAAGTTGGCTTCCTCAGCGTATATACGTATCCTTTCACCTTAGGCCCCGTAAATTCCTCATCTCCACCGATAGACCCGGTGATACTCTATTTCTGTCGTCAGTATCGAGTGACGCTCGGTCAAATTTATCCTTCTTTTTGGAGAATTGTCTATATGATTAGATACTTCTCCAGTATAGTCGAGGCAATGTCTTTCACCCTCGATCATTTGATCAGATTGTATAGCCCTCTCCTCTATCAAGGGGGCTTAGTCAAGCTACAACAACGATCCGCCAAAGCATTCTTTGCCTGCATCGACGGGGACAAAGACCGGGCATGGATGAGCCGGTGTGTTCGAGTCAGAACCTCGGACCTTATCCCCATTGAGAGGATGCCATTCCCGGGGGAATGGAACATGAAGCGTAAGTGTCCCCATATCTAGCATGTTTTATCACCTCTTTTTCTTCTTCTGAACTGACTCCTTTCTTTTTTTCTTGATTCGCTTCCAATTGTATAGCCACCGTGTGGTTACCTGACGCGGTCCAGGACCTCCCGGTATGGGTCAAACTCTTAGACTTTTCATTCCCACATAGCAAGCGTGTTTGACGCGATTTGACCAAGACACGATGTCAATCCAAGTATCATGGTAAGCCCTTACCGCTGTTATTTCTGGGTTCTTGATAAGTAGACTTCATGGTGACAAGCCTCATATTTTATGCTTGTGCAGGCCTCGGGGAAGCTGTTTCGATGAGACCGCCTTACGCAATCGGGCCCATCATTTTCGCCAGGGCAAATTTGGGATGCCCAGAACAGGAAAACTCCCGATATTGGGGCCTCTCAGGGAGAGGATGACTTATTCAAGGACTACTTCATCGGTGTCGAAGAAGACGCCGATCTCTATGCCCATGTAGCTCTCGAGGAGGCCACGAAACTTCATAAATGGGTAACTTCTTGACATACTATCTGTGCTTCGAGTTCTTATTCTTGCTTTATAACTTCTATCCTCTGTGTTTTAGGTCACGACGTTGTATGATTAGGCTTTCTCCAAGCTACAAGACGAATTGACTTGTCGTGAGGAGGAGCTTGAGAAGCTCACATTGGAGTCAAATGATCTGAAGGCTTTGTATGCCCGAAAAGAGGAGGAGTTGGTCGACCTCCGGGAAGGCTCAGAGAAGGGACTTTAGGAGAGGGCTAACTTCATTGAGCAGGTAATCTGGTGCTCATGAGCTTGTATTTCTTGGTTATAACTTGGTGCTTATTACCTCGGTTCGGCACTTGTAGATTGAGCAAAAGGGCGCCCTGGCAGGACAACCTCGGGAAGAGGTCGCGGCCAAAGATGTTGAAGCGTCATAATGATACCGTGGCCTCGGAGAGGTACATTCTTCGAGAAGAACTAGCCTCGACTCATGGTCTTCTTTGGGGTGCCCAAGAGGAGGCTGCCGCATTAGTCGTGGCCAAGTCCGAGGCTGATGCACACGTATCCTCGTACAAAGAGGATGCTGCCGCCATGAATGATCGGGCCAAGGAGATATCCGAAGGGGCCGAGCTCAAAATGGATCAGGCCGTGGCTCATGCTCGTTTGGAAGACCGGAGGCAAGCCTTTGAGGAAGTGCATGACAGAGGGTTCGATCTCTCTGTCGAGATTGAAGAAACCAAAGCCTTGGAGGAAGAATCAGCAATTCCGACTACTTCAGATGAGGGCTCTAGAAGCGACTCGGGCAGTAGCGAAGGCGAAGAATAGGCTTACTTGCTTTTTTTACTTCTTCTTTTTGTATATTGGATCCTCGGGGGAGCTTTGTAAAAAACTCTTGTAAATATATTTTTGGGAATGCAAAAGATTTCTTCGTTTCATCTCTTCAAACTTTGCCTTTTATTGTTTATGTAAAAGTTGATCTTCGAATTTGAACTTATCTCCTTTGAGCCCGGACTTGGAATAACAGAAATCCTCGAGGTCGGACTGTTCAGATTTGAGTTGCACACCCTTTCGAGGGTGGTTCAGTAAAGGGTCGATTTGACTCCTCGGTCCCTCGGACGTTGTATGATAACGTCATTCTTATGATGTGACCAAGAAGTGACCGAGGTGGTCTCGTGGGTTTATTTCCCGAAAAAAAACATAATGGCTTTGTCAGTGTTGATTGGCTATTAGAGTAAATGAATAATCGTCTCTCTTCTTATATATACTTGCTTTTTCTTTATTGAGAGCTTTGTTGTTTGCAAAACTAGTTTTCTCTTTTAGAGTTCCTTTTCTTGCATTATTTCTCCTGCTATATCATTTGCTTTCTCCTAAGCTTTCATCTTCTCTTCCTTGTTTCGAAGGAGTAATGGATGCCATGCCTCAATCTACTCACCATGAAAGAGGAAAGTTCCACCTCTGCTTCCTGCCCGGCCGATGGTACACCGTCGGCGTTCGGTGAGCTAACCTCGAGTTGTTTCGTCTCGAGGAGGGATTTTACGTTGGGCCACTGAGATCATGCGTCAAGGTTTATTGCATCAATAAAAGAGATACACCTCGAGATCGTGAGGAGAGACTGCAGATGGGGAGAAGAGGTGATGCTGCAGGTACTCTCTCGGGAAGAGGGTATCATCGCCCATGTAGAGGGGTTTTTGAATGTATACACGTACCCCTTTACGTTGGACCCTCTCGACCGAGTCGTGCTCGAGTTTTGTCGAAGATATCGAGTGACTTTGGCTTAGGTCCACCCGTAATTCTGGACGATAGTGTTGATGATAAGATTCATTGCCGAGAAGGCTGAGCTCGAGTTCACCCTCAGCCACCTCATCAGACTATATCGACCTTTACACTACCGAGGTATGATCACTCTACGACGTCGATCCACCAGGCCCTTTATTTCCAGTGACGATGAGAATATGGACCTAGGGTGGATGAGTCAATTTGTCCGAGTGAGGACTGTCAATATTATTCCTGCAGAGTTCCTGTCATTTCCCGGGGAATGGAATTTTACACGTAAGTGATACGTTGTACTTTATCATCTTTTGTTCTTAGTGAAGTCAGACTCCATAAGAATGTTCTCTTTCTTTCTTCGCAGCGACCCCGTGGTTGCCATACGAGGTCCCCAATCTGGCGAATTGAACTCAGAAACTGGCATCTTGCTCAACATACGATAAACGCAAGTGGCGGGATCTGTCGAAGGGCATATGGGAAGCGAAACACCATGGTAAGTGCCGCATGATTCCTTTATTAAGGAACACTTCTCTTTGTGTTTACTAATTTCTTTGTTGTAGGCATTGGAGAATTTTCTGAGATGAGACTGTGCCCTCTTGGAGAGAAGGAAGGATCATCCGCTTCGGGGCCGAGGAATGATACCAAGCGGAAGGGATCCTCGAGGGACAAGGATATTCATAGTGAGGCGGGGCCTTCCCGTAGGCATAAAGAAGATGCTGCCATTGGGGAAAACCTTATATTCATCGGCCGGTATACGAGCGATGATGCAACCAAAAGGGATAGCACCGCGTCGGCGTCCAGAACCAAGAAGTCTCCCAAGGCAGCTGAGCCTGCTAAACCCGGGTCTCTAACCTCGGGGGGAATGTTCCTCGAGAAGGAAGGAGGGAAGGTTCTACCATTTAAAACGGTTGTTTACCTTGAAAACAATAATTACAATTATATTTGATTTTGTGGTTCTAAAAATATGTAATTTATTTTAATACCAGTTGTTAGGAAATAGATGCTAAGTGTGAGTAAGAAAAGTAAGGTAAGAGCAAAGGAAAGTAGTGATACGCAAACCAAGCTGCCACAAGGCAGAGTCTCGAGCTGGCCGAGGTAGGGCCTCGAGGTCGAGTTACAGTGCTTGGTTATGGGCGATCGATGAAGGAATAACAGTATTGAGGGCCTCGAGAATGACCCTTTATGATCAATAATGAGCAATAAATGAAGAACAATTGATGAACACAATAAATGGAAGCAATTAAATTAGTGGAACAATTGTAGAGTATGTTTAAGTTAGAGAACAGAGAATGTTATGGTTCTTGTATTGAATATCATGTGTGTCAACAAATGACAAGGGTCCCCTTTATATAAGAGGGGAAATCCCAACATAGTACATGTGTAATTATTACAAGGAAATGCAGCTGGTACAACTATTTAATGGCTTGGTACGGACTTGTATTATTCTTGCAGACTTGGTCAGCTCTAACCACGTGGCCTGTGGAATTTCCCGCCTTTCGATGAGGGTCATCAATTTATGTTGCCCCGAGATCGATCATAGAGGACCTTCGATATGCTCTCTCAGTGTCAAGTTTGGACTCTGCTTCGAGCTTCCCGAGGTCGGGCGCAAAATGCAATGGTAGTCATAAAACCGGACTCTCCGATTTTAGACGTATACAACGATTTTCAATTCCGACATTCCAACATCGACATACAAAAGTTTTGGTGAAGTCGGGATGATCTGAAACTGTTGGCGCATTAGAATATAGAGTCGACTTCAAAAAGTTCATCTATACGATCCTGAAAGTGTTTAATCCTGAATTTTGGATATGTTGTAGATCTTGAACTCTAGTTTTTAAGGAATTAAACGGTTTGCAATTCCAAGGTTCCTACATCAAGATATAAAAATTTTGGTGAAATTGCACAAATCTGAAACTTATGGCGCGTCAGAATATAGAGCCGACTTCAAAAGATATGTTGTAGATCCTGAATGTGTCTAACTTGAATTTCGGATATGTATATCTTGAATTCTAGTTTCTGAGAAATCAAACAGTTTGCGATTCCAAGGTTCCTACATCAAAATATATAACTTTTGGTAAAGTCGTACAAATCTGAAACTATCAGCACGACAAAAATTAAGACTAACTTCGAAAAATTACCAAGGGTGATCCGCAAAGATTTTAATTTCGAATTTCGGATATGTTCTAGAAATAAAAGTCTAGCTTCTGTAAAATCAAACGGACTATGATTTGGACTTTTCTACAGCAAGATATAAATTTTATAGCTTAAGATGTTCTGGCTGTAAAAAGGTGACGAAAATTGAAAGAAGAAGAAGAAGTTACATGTCAAATCTGCACTCGAGAAATTGGAAAACACTTCGAATTGATATTCACAACTGGAGAGCATGCATCTATATATATAGATTATATTGGTAAAAATGAGCTTCACACGTGTAACAACTATGATGACACAACAATCTATTTGGAGCAATGAAATCATGACAACTGGACGAGACTCTATGAAGAAGTACGAGATAAAAAGGAACGGAACAACATACCCACGGGGTAATCAGATACGGGAATCTCAACCTAATCGAGAAGATGAAAAGACACGGTAAAAAAGAATCAAAGAGAAATACATAGCAGATTCGGGATCGTCAATTAATGAGTCAAACGTTACACAATCTTCACGCAACAGTTACGATTGATCATTGTAACGTTACATTAATGCAATTATTAGTCATTAATGCTCAATCACTGAAAAGAGTAGACGTTATATTAAGAAATTCCTTATAAAAGGGAGTAAAATATAACTTGTAAGGACACGTTCGAACTGCTATTGCAATATACTTACTTTTTACGCATCTTACTGCTTTCTATTTACATATTTACTTATAATTATTAATGTATTCCTTGGTTATTAGAAACCCGTATTCTTCTTAAAATAGTTTTGGAAAAAAATCTAATTCTTTGATTAAACACATATGCCGATGGGGTTGCAAAGACATATTATCGATGTGGGAGTTAGTAATATAATTTGTCTCCTAAAGGGATTTAGTCATTGACTACTTCAAGTTCAACTGTTCAAGTGGGATTTGAAGACTATCAAACACTCCTTATTTGCTTGGTGATGTGCGGACGACGGCATTCCTATATGAATAGGAGTCCTTCAACTCCGGATGGCCACGTAAAGAATTGCTATGTCAAATAATACTTTTCTTACTGCAAAGAATGGAAAAAGATAGATTACATTGTGCAGATTTAATACAAAGAATGGAATTTAAAGTGGAAAAAAAGTTTTATGAAAACTACAAAGGTGATGACTGATAGTTTTGTCATTATGTGTATATATACATGCCATTAGTAACATGGAAATACTATTCTTATCTCGAGCAAAGTAAAAACTCAATACGAGATAATTTTTCAGAGGACAAATATGCCTATTACATGCACTTCAAGCCTAATCTTTGCGTCGCAATTAGTCTACACTCCAGTAAGTCTTGAAGTAAGGGCAGTTGTAGGCATCTAAATTTTATTGAATTTAAATCCATAAAATTATTTGGACTATATCTTTAAATCTAAGATATCTTAGTTCAAATAAATTAGTTGGGCTAATAGTTGGATTAGTTATATAAATCCAAAATAAATGGATTAGATAAAAAAATTCATTGGGCTAGCCCATTTAATTGGGCTACAAGAGATGTGCTCACTTCATTAGGCCCAATATGTCATCTTCCTATAGACCTAGTTTGGTGCCACATGTCAAATGACGTGGCATACCAAGTCAAGAGGAAGAGCCAATAGGATCATTCCACATGTTAAAATGACAAGGCATGTCAAGTCAAATTAAAAGATCAATGAAGTCACGCTACGTGTGCAAGTGACACGTTCTGGCCAATCGAATGCGGCCATGTCACTCTTCAATCTGATCGGTCAGAAAGAGTTTCTTCTTATCATAACTATTCCTCCCACAACTATAAATAGGGGCTTCATAACCCAGAAAAGACACCATAAGTTATAACAAGAAGCAAGAAAGAGCTCGTGAATCAAACGCTTTAAATTCCTCCACAAATTTCAAGCTTCAAGCAATCAAGTTCAAGCTCAAGAACAAAAACAAATCAAGTTCAAGATCAAAAACAAAAACAAATCAAGTTCAAGATCAAGAACAAAAACAAATCAAGTTCAAGCTCATGAACGAAGAACAAATAAAGATTCAAGGAGTACGAGTTCAAATCAAAGTTCACGCTAATTGAATTCAAGATCATCTTTCGTGACAACAAATATAGATTCAAGATCAAGCTCAAAGACTCTTAAATTTATTTACTATTGAAAAGAAGAATCAGAGGATTCATATTATTTGAAATCAAGTACTACAATTGTTGCAATATTTTCAGTCTTGATTTTATTTTCTCGACGCAAATATATTGTCTATATATATATATATATATATATATATATATATATAACGTAAGATATTTAAAATTGTAAGTAATGATACTATTATTGATAGTTTTTGAAGTAAGAAAACTCATCGAGGACATAAATAATGCTAATAATATTAATTAGATTCTACTCGTCAATTTGGATCATCGTAAAAAAGATTATATCATATATTTATCTTAATATAGTGGTGAACCTACTTAAAATCCTGAGTGTGTGTGTGTATATATATATGTGTGTGTGTATATATATATATATGTGTGTGCGTGTGTTTGTGTGTACGGTAAAAATCAATGATACCTGATTTTACGGGCTCGAGGGTATGCCTCGAGAGTGAGCCAGTATCGAAGCAAGTTTGGGCTCGAAGAACATGAAGACTAATGGATCGAAATCAAGCTAAATCGACACTGAAGTAACAGAATCACGAGATATCCGCAATCGACCATCAATCTCGGCGAGAATCTCGGAACTGGCAGAACCATTAACAGTTGTTGATATCAATTATGCATTTTACTTCCAAAATTAGAGTTATACCTTATTTAGGATTTCTCCACTATATAAAGAGGAACCCTGTTCATTTGTAACACATTATCATACACGATTCATCACTTACGCAACTACTGAGAAATACAAAGCACTCTGCTCTTTTATTCGCTCTTAACTCTTAATTGTTCATATTGTTCGTGTTGTTCATATTGTTCTTATTATTATTGTGGCACTTAACGTTCGATCTCAACACTACTCCAAGACGAGGTCGATAACTTGCAAACGACACTAGTTTGACCCATTTCGATATCGTTTAATTCATTTATTTATTTAGCTATTTATCAATTGGCATTGAATTAGATCACGTATACTTATAACCATATTATAAGTTTTATTGTTACTCGTATTTCGAGGTAAACAGTTTGGCGCCCACCATGGGGCTAAGGAAAATAGTGACATAACACATTATTTTACGCTTGTTTCTTGTCAAGAATTTTGTTTTCAGAATAAATCATGTCAAACTCACAAAACACAATTACACATGGTGAAAACGGTCTCGGAATCCACGGAGAGAACGAGAATATTATCGCTCCGAGAAGCGAGGTTCCACAAGCTGACCTCGGAGGAGCACCACCTGACAACCAGATTGATGTCGGTTCGCACGTTGCTTTAAATGCGGATTGGGCGGGGATCACGATGGAAGCATACGCAGAGAGGGTCGAACTGATGGTCGAGGTACTCAGGGAAGAGGAGACGAAGGTGTCAGTATCCAAGTTATATTTGAAATGCTGCAAGCCAACAGAACGCAGTGCTCAGTTGCAAAATCAGCACATGGCACCGAATAGGGTCGAACAAGAGGATACTCATCGTACCGAGCCAGTGCCTGAAACATCAGGTGACAATACTTCAACAACTAACCCTGCTATAATGAGAATGTACAAGGAGCTTACTAAGAGAATAGAATCGGGATAAAAGAAAATCGAGACTAACGACAACAAGGTAGAAACCTATAACTCTCGAGTTGATCAGATATCGGGGGCACCACCGATCTTAAAAGGAATGGACTCCAAGAAGTTTGTGCAAAAACCATTCCCTCCAACTGAGGCTCCAAAGCCCATCCCAAAGAAGCTCCGAATTCCCGATATACCTAAATACAACGGGACCTCGAACCCCAATGAGCACGTTACTTCTTATACATGTGCTATAAAAGGTAATGATTTGGAAGATGATGAAATCGAGTCTGTATTGCTAAAGAAATTCGGGGAGACCCTGTCGAAGGGAGCTATGATTTGGTACCACAACTTGCCACCGAACTCTATCGATTCGTTCGGCATGTTGGAATATTCATTGGTAAAAGCACACTCTGGTGCTATAAAAGTTGCAACGAGAAAATCAGAGCTCTTCAAGGTGAAGCATAGGGATAACGAGATGCTAAGAGAGTTTGTATCTTGATTACCACCCGTTACTGGCGATTGGGTTGACCAAGCCTTAACCCAAGGATTAAAAGAGCGGAGTTCGATTGCATCGCGCCAGTTGAAGCAAAATTTAATAGAGTACCCGATTGTGACTTGGGCAGATGTCCACAACCAATATCAGTCAAAGATTAGGGTCGAGGACGACTAACTGGGAACCCCTCAGGTTCAGTGCATCCAAACCGGTTGATAGGTAAAAGTCAAAGATATGTTGATAGAGAATCGAGGCCGAATAAAGACCGGTATCATCCAAGTGTTTCAGATAGAAGGAATAACCATCCGGGACGTAATTCTGCCCAGAATGATCGAAGGGGTGAGCGAGGGCAGAACTCTCGGGGACTCATGAGCAAAACTGGTTTTGAAAAATATGTTGATCCCACAGAAGCACCCCGATTATCGGAGTACAATTTCAGTGTCGATGCATCAGGGATTGTATCGGCTATCGAAAGAATCAAAGACACCAGGTGGCCAAGGACTATACAGATCGATCCCTCCCAAAGGAATCCAAACTTGATGTTTAAATTTCATGGCACGCATGGCCATAGGGCCGAAGACTGAATACATTGAGGAAGGAAGTGGCTCGATTATTCAATGAAGTCCACCTTCGAGAATTCCTCAGCGATCGAGCCAAAAATCACTTTAGGGAAAGAGACGCTAACAGAAAGAATGAGCAAGAAGAACCTCAGCATGTTATCCACATGATTGTCAGCGGGGTCGACATCCCACAAGGTCTTATATTCAAACGCACCAAAGTATCGATCACAAGAGAAAAATGGACTCGAGACTATGTACCCGAAGGCACTCTCTCGTTCAACGACGCCCTGGTAATTTCTATTTTGCTAAATAAAATAAAAGTTAAAGGTGTTCTCATGGATCCAAGTAGCTTGGCAAACATAATCAGATCGAGGGTCGTAAAGCAGCTAGGCCTGTTAGACCAGATTGTACCTGCATATCGAGTCCTAAACGACTTCAACATGGCTAGTGAAAATACAAAAAGGGTAATAATCTTGCCAATGAACGTGGCCGAGACCATCCAAGACATAAAATTTCATGTCATCGAAGACGACATGGGATATAATGCACTGCTCGGAAGGCTATGAATCCACAACCTGAGGGCAGTGTCCTCGACCCTTCACCAAATGATGAAGTTCCCAACAACGGATGGTGTGAAAACAGTTTATGGAGAACAACACGCTGCAAAGGACATGTTTGCAGTCGACGAGGAGATGTCGATATCAGCACCTTCGACCTCATAAAAGTCGAGCATCAAAGATAAGCAAGCGGCCAAATAGAAATCACCATCCCCAGCCTCGACCAAATCGGATAAATAGGTAATGGAAGAAGAAGAAGAGGATTTTCTCACTCCTCGAACTTTCATCGTTCCCGATGAATCGGATGCAACCAAATCAACGGTCGAGGAGTTGGAACAGGTGATACTGATCGATTATCTACTCGAACGAAAGGTATACCTGGGAATGGGATTGACCCCTGAGCTCAGGAAAAAACTCATTCAATTTCTTGTTGATAACATGGATTGCTTTTCATGGTCCCATTTACACATGACAGGAATCCCGCCCAAAATAATAACTCATCGGTTGATCCTGGATCCCAAGTTCAGACCGATAAAGCAAAAGAGAAAGCCTCAGTCTGAGGTAAAGAACGCCTTCATAAAAGAGGAGGTAATCAAACTTCTTAAAATAGGATCCATTCGGGAAGTAAAATATCCGAAGGGGTTAGCCAACGTAGTCGTAGCCCCAAAAAGGGAAACAAACTTAGAATATGTGTAAATTATAAGGACTTGAATAAAGCATGTCCGAAAGACTATTTTCCTTTACCTAACATCGATCGAATGAACGATGCCACGGCCGGCCACGAGATACTTACTTTTCTCAACACCTATTCTTGGTACAACCAAATCCAGATGGACCCAGTAGACTAGGAAAAAACTTCTTTTATCACTAAGTATGGAACTTTCTGCTATAATGTAATGCCTTTCGGGCTAAAAAATACGGGAGCTACATATCAACGCCTAGTTAACAAGATGTTCGAAGAACAGATAGGAATATCAATAGAAGTTTACATTGACGATATGTTAGTTAAGTACCTGCGTGCAGAGGACCATTTGACTCATTTGCAAGAAACATTCGAAATCTTGAGGAAGTACAACATGAAACTTAACCCCGAAAAGTGTGCTTTCGGGGTCGGCTCGGGGAAATTCCTCGGTTTCATGGTATCAAATGGGGGAATCGAGATCAATCTCGATCAGATCAAGGCCATCGAGGTCATCACCGTCATTGACAATGTGAAAGTCGTTCAGAGGTTAACCAGACGGATAGCTGTCATGGGCCGATTCATTTCGAGATCATCAGATCGAAGCCATAGGTTCTTCTCCTTACTCAAAAAGAAAAATGACTTCACATGGACCCCGGAATGTCAGCAAGCGTTGGAGGAATTGAAACGATACCTATCTAGCCCACCTTTACGCCACACTCCAAAGGCAGATGAGAAGCTATACCTATACTTGGCAGTGTCCGATAGAGTATTTGAAAAACAGGAAGTTACCATCGGACCCCAAAGAATCGAGGGCCTTATGAACTAAAGCCGCTCAATTCACATTAGACGAAGACGGAACATTATACAGGAGAACGTTCGATGGTCCTTTAGCCGTGTGCTTGGGACCGGGAAATACTGACTATGTTCTACGAGAAATCTACGAAGGCACTTGTGGAAATCATTCTGGCGCCAAGTCACTAGTTTGAAAGATCATCAGAGTAGGATACTATTGGGATAACTTGGAAAAAGACTTTAAGGAGTTCGTTCGAAGATGTGACAAATGTCAAAGGTTTGTTCCAATGATTCACCAGCCCGCTGAAAAATTTCACTCGGTCCTATCCCCAGGGCCATTCATGAAATGGGGAATGGACATCGTCGGTCCTCTGTCATCGGCCCCAAGTAAAGCTAAATTCATATTATTTATGACTGACTATTTCTCTAAATGGGTTTAAGCACAGGCCTTCGAAAACGTTAGAGAAAAAGAAGTGATGGACTTCATATGGAATCATATTGCATGTCAATTCAGAATACCTGCGGAAATAGTGTGTGGTAATGGAAAACAGTTCACTAGCAGTAAAGTAACGAAATTCCTCGAAGACCATAAAATAAAGAGGATACTTTCGACTCCATATCACCCTAGTGGAAACGGACATCCCGAATCAACGAATAAGACTATCATCCAAAACTTGAAGAAAAGGTTAAACGAAGCCAAATGGAAGTGGAGAGAAAAATTGTCCGAGGTTCTATAGGCATATCAGACGACATTGACGTCCAATACCGGAGCAACTCCGTTTTCCTTAGTATATGGATCCTAAGCCTTAATACCGGTCGAAGTCGGAGAGCCCAGCGCCAGGTTTTGACATGAAACGGAGGAATTGAACCACAAGGACCATGAATACCAGTCTCAAGTTGTTAGATGAAAGACGAGAAGCGCCGCACGTTCGAATGGCCGCACAAAAGCAACGAATCGAGAGATATTACAACGGAAGAACTAATCTTCGACACTTCATAGTCTGGGACTTAGTCTTAAGAAAAATCAACATCAATACTCGAGACCCTAATGAAGGGAAACTCGGTACTAACTGGGAAGGACTCTATCAAATCCTCGACATAGTCGAGAAAGGATCTGTCAAGCTCGAAACAATGAACGGCGAGCCATTATCGAATAACTGGAACATATCGCTCCTCAAGCGGTACTATTGCTAAGGTATGACTTCCTCTTTTCTTTCATTTATTTAAACATTCGAAGCTAACCCATTGCAGGAATTCAATCCAAGAAATCGAGACCACAGGTTTTAAAGTACGCATTGCACTCTTTTTTCCTTAGACCGGTCTTTATCCCAAATTGGTTTTTCCGGTGAGGTTTTTAACGAGGCAACAACTATGTGCTACTTGAGGATAATTCAACAATATCCTAGGCTTCTTTGCAATCAACCTCGAATACTGGGGGCATCACCATCATATGTTATGTATAAATGGGTCTCAATAGGAAGAATTTTGTATGGGCCAAACGGTCGAATGAACCGTATCCATATAGATTAGCCGAGTCCCGACAACAAAACATGTATGCATGTGTGAATAATACAAAGAAGCACTCTCTTTTCTCAAACATATCATGTTTGGAGTAGAGTTTCTATTATACGAGTCATGTACTTATGATTCTGATCTATTAAGCAAGAATAACACTTGTGAAAAATGGCTCAAGAGCCAAGTACGAGCATAACTCGAACATTCGGGGATTGCACACTCGAGCTATCTAAGTTCAAAATCATAAGACCTCAAAGAGGCACCCCTCGATATATCGTCCAAGGCCACCACACTCGGGGATTAACATTTAGAACAAGTTCGAAATGTTATCGAGAAACAAGTCCAAAAGACATACTCGAAGTCTACGGCCATATTAAAGACTACGGTCATATAAAAGGCTACGGCCGAAATAATACGGCTCGGAGAAGTCGGACTTCCGCCATAAACTAAAGGCCTACAAATACTTTGAAAAACCTGTTAAATAAGGCTACCCTTGGCAAAGCAAATAAGAAGGGATTCGGTAAAATCGGTCCTCGAATAATCTAAAGGCTTCGATAATATAAGCCTTCGAAAAAACCTCAAGAGGTATCAAACTATCTTAACACAAACGAGTTAAGAAAAAATTGGGTTCCGATCATTGAACCCTCAAAAAACCCAATGGGTACAAAACACGCATGCTAAGCATAAAAAAAATTTGCTAAGTCTTTTAGCCAAAAAGGGAAAAATGATAGCCGTTATTAGAGGCCAAATTGTCCCAACTTAAAGAGCCTAAGGGACGATAAAAAGAGCCTAAGGGCCAATATAAAAGAACCTAAGGGCCGATCTAATAAGCTTAAGGGACAATGTAGTTAGAGTTCGAGACCTCGCTCACACTCGATTCGAACCCAAGGGTTCAGTTATTCCGAGCTCAAACAAATGTTAACTACAAATCGAAGATTCACCTAAAAGGTATATAACAGTGAGCCAGAAATGCTTAATAATCATTTGATGAAAACCTAAGGGTTCACTTTATCCTAAAACTCAAGGTTCATTCGAACTTGGTTATTCAAACATAACTCGTCGGTCAGTTCGATCGAACTACCCCCGAGACAAGTTCTCGAACAAGTTTCGAACTCGGAGACTTACCCTCGTAAAAACGAGAAGCTTAAGAGTTTACTTCGATCACGAGTTGGACTACAACAATAAATATTTATTAACGAAGGCAAATAAACATACGAAGGCATAAAGGCATCAAAGAAAAGCTTTCTATTATTGAATATATTGTACAAGGGGCCAGTCAGAGCCTTACAAAAGAAAAAATAAAAAGAAGTTACAATCTAATTATGATCGGGGCTATCCCCCTCAAGACTGGTTTCCTCCCGAGCGTCTTTTCCGGGAGACAACCTCTTCGTAGGCCTCGTCTCCTTCCCCCTCAGACCCGATGACAAAGACTTCATCATCGTAGAGCAAGGTTGCGGCCTCATCCTCCTAAGCTTTCGCCTTCTCGATATCAGAAGATAAGTCAAAACCACGAGCGTGCACCTCTTCGAGAGCCTCTCTCCGAGATTGCTGCCTAGAATGAGCGAGAGCACATGATAATCTAATCTCAACAGAAGTAGATATCTCATGTGCCCGAAGATTGGCAGCCTCGGCATCATCTCAATAAGAGGCCACAAGGGCCTTCAATTCAGCTATAGCTTTTGCAAGCTCGACTTCAACCTCCTCGACCCTCCGGGCTCGAGCCAGACTTTCCTCCTTCACACTTTGGAGATGGCGCTCAGCTGAAGTTAATTGGGCTCGGAGTGCATCCTTCTCCGAGGCAAGACGCTCCATGTGCTGTCTCCACCCTAGAGTTTCAGCCTCCTTCATCTTGGCCTCTTTTCGAAGTTGCAACACCAGTTCGCCCTTCTACTGGACCTGCAAAACCGAAGGGTTCATCGCCAAATTTAAACTAAAATTTTACAAATTTTCAAGAAATTACGTTACCTGCTCGATGAGCTCGGTCTGATCTTGACGAACTCTCATAAGTTCAGCTCGAAAGGTCGCAATCTCCTCCTTCTTTCGAACGTAAAGGAGTTTCAGGTCATCCCTTTCCTCGATGAGATTTTTGAGCTTAGCTTCACATCAGGTCAGCTCCGCCCAAGATTTGAAAGATGCCTCTCGATGAAGCAACATATCTTGTATAAGAAGAAAGGAGTTAGTCTTGAAAACATACGAACTAGATGCGAGCATTAGTAAAAAGGAAAAATACTTACATGTTTCAAGAAATGCTGAGCTTCGTTGAAAATGAACGACGCGTCTGGCTCGGGACCGTCCTCGATCCCGGTGAAGCACTCTCGAAATATGTCGCTCCCTTCATGGTCCAGCTCCGCATCAGTAGTTCTCATAGCCCGAGCATCTCGGAATCGCCCTTCGGAAAACAAAGGACTGGGAAGTGAATCATCTATATTTATTGCCCCAAGTGAGTCGCTTGGGGCACTCTCCTCTCTTCGAAGGGCCTCAGAGCTGGACCCTTAGGGAACATCTGCCGATCTTTCAGCACAGCAAGGAGTGCTCTTACCACCCGGTGGCTCGGGGACTCCGCTCGGTTCTCCCTCCAGATCCCCCTTATTTGAGATTGATCCGACTTCCACTGCCGGCTCGGCAACCTCGGGAGATGCAGTGCTTCCCCCTCCGGAACTATCACCAAGCAGTCATCATCACATTGTGATGCCTCATCCTCCTCCCGAAGTTTTTTGAGACACATCGGCAGGTAAAGCGGCAGGGTCGATCCTCGATTTTCGGGCCCTACTCTTCCTGGGCTTCGGGGTACCAGGGGTCGAGGCCCTTCACCTATTCTTCTCTTTGGGTGGTTGTGGAACCCCCTATTCACCAAGCGGAGGTGGCCTCATTATTACATTCTCTCCAAGGCCTTGTAAAAAAGACTAAGTTAAAAAGAAATAACGACGTTCTTACAGAAAGAAATCAACATATGAACGGAGGGACTCACCATGGTTCTTAGCTTCCCACCAACCCCTAGCCAAATCTCTCCAGCAATGCTCGGAATGTGAAGAAGTGGAGGCTAGTTGGCGAACCCAACCATCGAGATCTGGAATAGCACCGGGGAACCAAGCAGTAGTTGCACCACAAAACGAAACTTAGATCGGGAAAAGAATTCAATCAAACAAGAAAACAAACACCCTCGATGAAAATCGGACTTACGTTTCATATTCCATTCCTCGAGGAATGGCATCTTCTCGGCAGGAATGAAATCGGAGGTCTTGATTCGGACGAAACAACCCATCCAGCCCCGATCCTTGTCTTCGTCTATGCTCGAGAATAATGTCTTCGTAGCCCGGCGCTGGAGCTTTATCAAACCACCTCGGTAAAGCCGAGGACTATACAACCTGATTAGATGGTTGAGGCTAAAAGGCATCCCCTCGATTTTGCTCGAGAAGAACCTAAGCAGGATCATGATGCGCCAAAATGAAGAGTAGATCTGCCCCAGGGTCACTCGATATTGGCGGCAAAAGTCGAGTATGACCGGGTCCACGGGCCCCAATATGAAAGGGTAAGTGTAAATACTCAAAAACCATTTCACATGAGTGGTGATATCCTCCCCAGGGGAAGGAATCACCACCTCTTTGTTGCTCCAATTGCAGTCCTTTTTCACTTGCTCGAGATCGTCTTCAGATATCGAGCAAATATAATGAGACACGGGCTCACATCGACCGGGAACTAAAGGGGGCGTGTCCACTTTAAACTCAGAGGTCAATTCACACGACCCAGGAACGCACTCCTCAACGCATGGCTCCACCGGCGTCTTGTCGCAGGCCGGCTTCAAAGATGAGGCTTTTTCCTTTTGCGGATCATTTTAGAAGTTTTCGCCATTTATGTATACGAAGGGAGTAGAAAGAACGCTTCAAATTGGTGGCTCCGGTGGAAACAACGGTGGTGTAATGAGCGACGGTGAGAGAAAGACAAGAAGGATTGGGAACTTAAGAGTTTATCAAAGCAAGTAAAGTTTGAATCTACTAAAGAGGTGGTATTTATAGGTTTAAAACGGAGGTTTGGTGCCACTAGTGGCCGACCGACGACTGACATGCATTGATGGTTTTTTTGGGGAGCCGAACCGACGGGACGTTTCGGTCACATCCATCGCTTACGTCATGGAGACGACGTCATGATCGAGGTATCAAAGAATTGAGGCTCAAATCGTTTCTAATCATTTCATTCTAAGAAACGCGAGGACTATCTGTATACGGTAAAAATCGATGATACCCGATTTGACGGGCTCGAGAGTGAGCCAGTATCGAAGCAAGTTCGGGCTCGAAGAACATGAAGACTAAGGGATCGAAATTAGGCTAAATCGACACCGAAGTAACATAATCAATAGATATCCGCAATCGACCGCCAATCTCGGCGAGAATCTTGGAACTGGAAGAACCATTAACAGTAATTGATATCAATCATGTATTTTGCTTCCGAAATTAGAGTTATACCTTATTTAGGATTCCTCTACTATATAAAGAGGAACCCTACTCATTTGTAACACATTATCATACACGATTTATCACTTACGTAACTATTGAGAATTACAAAGCACTCTACTCTTTTATTCGCTCTTAACTCTTTACTGTTCATATTGTTCGTGTTGTTTATATTGCTCTTATTATTTTTGTGGCACCTAACGTTCGATCTCAACACTACTCCAAGCCGAGGTGTATATATATATATATATATATATATGCACGTAAGTTTTTACCGTCTAAAGCATACTCCTTACTCCATATGCATTTTTTTGCCAATTTTGCCTACTTCTGGTGTAACGAATGGATTGAAAGTTAACCCATGTTTTTAATCCTTAGTTCTTGGAGCAATTGCTAGTAAATTCCAAATTAGTAGATGACTATAACATTTCCCACCCCTATTGTAATCGTTCAAAATATTTCATTATCTCCTTGACATGAATTCCCGCGTAAGAAGACATATGGTTATTAGGGTACCATAAATTTAATGGACTCTGATTTAAATATATTGATAGTATAAAAGTATAATTTAAATGGATACTGCATGTCGTTATATTTTTCAAATTATCATTTTTGTTACAAAAAAATTATACTGTATTGGTGCAAGTCCAATTTGATTTGATGGTGTTAAAATAACTAGATCATGCATATAGACTGCACTTCGAAGTTACTTATTAAGCCAACTAAACAAAAATAACTAAGGTTCTGTGACAAAAAAATCATAGCTTCAGCTGTTATCAAAGGCGGACTTATGTGTTATAGTGAGGGTCACCGGACCCTGTAAGCTCGGCAGAAATTTGTGGACCTATGTGTTACAGTGAGGGATCACCGAAACCCATAAGCTTCAGCATATGTATATGTATATACCTTGAAAATAGTTAATTTAAAGCACTTGATATCCTGAACAGTAAAAGCCTTTAGGGGATACTGGTTATGCAGAATATTGTTCTCCTATCGTGTCAAAATCCTGAGTCCGCTTCTAACTGTTACCCCTGATTATGCAGTTTTTCTCTTAGATTATACTCCCACCATTTATTTTATTATTATTATTATTATTATTATTATTATTATTATTATTATTATTATTATTATTATTATTAACAAAAATATATATTTTGTATTGAAGCATCCTAAGTCTACCGACTAGTTATTGTAATGGTCAAAATTTGGATTGGACTTGATAGCCTTATTGGTCGTGGTCAAAGTCTAAGCCGATCATGGTATAGTGACAAAGAGCCTCTCAGGAGAGCTAACGCCATGGTCGGGTAGAGATTACAAGGAAGCGACGATAAGAAGAGTTTAGGGATAGCGAGAGGGAATATTCCATTTGAATATTCCTTTAGTTGTACTTTTTTAGGGTTTCTAAAGAATGTTCCTTATAAATAGAAAGAGAAAAAGAACAAAAGGGGATTTTGAACTTTCTGAGAAGAACACACTTGAAAAGTGAACAACAAAGAATATACAAAGATTGTTTTTTTCACTGATTTCTTCATTTTAACATACCTTTTTGCTCACAAGATGCAAGAGCCTTGTGTTCATTTACATTTCTCACTATTAACACTGCTGACAGGGAGAAGATTCGTCCAAGTCAATTAATATTTGGGTGATACATTCCTCTTTATTACATTTATTTTGATAGCATGTATTTATTCTATACTCCTCTTAGAACATTCGTTGATAATCATTGTACACGATTGGTGTATATTTATTATTGCGGCGCATAATTTAAGCTCACTTACTTGCCAAACCTCCAGATCTAACGGTCATTAAATTTAACCAGGATTCATCCCCTTATATTACTTATTAATTTTTTTAAAGAAAAGGTCAATACTCTTTTGATAAAACAATTTGGCGGCGTCTGTGGGGATTTTCTAGTTAAAATCTTTAGTTTCTTCTAGATCTATAAAAAAAACACGTACCACAGTTATCTTTTTTCGTTCGCACAAACTAACAATGGCAGGAAAAGGAGAAGAAAGGCTAAAAGCCATAGAAGATGTCACTACCAGCCTCATGAACACCATCAACGAGGTTTATGGAGAAGGCGAGGAGCATGTAACGCCAAGCGTTATGCCAGGGGCGAAGCGGTTCACCTCCCTCTCATGGAAGTGTAACCATCGCGCGAGAAAGGGGGGCTTCCACGTCCATAGCCGAAGAAGCACCACCGGCGGTGAAAATGCTACTGGAAGCATGGCTGACAAGTACACTAAGCAACTTCCTTGACAAACCCACTCAGGGAGCAAGTCGACACACCGCACAAGCAGATGCCACAACAGCCATTAACGAGCAACCCGTCCCCCGCCCAACAGGTAATACTAACACTAATGTCGATGTAGGCAATGACGCACTTGCAGTCATACTGAAGAAGATGGAAGAAATGGAAAATGAGAACAAAGCACTCCGAGACCAGATGAAAGAGCATCAAGAAAGGGTCGACAAGATACCAGGCGCCCCAAAACTTCTGCCTAAATGGGACGTCGGCCGGTTCATCGAACAACTATATAGCGAAGAGGCAGCCCCCCATGCCACACCCAAAACCTTCAAATTTCCACCATATTTGAGAATATATTACGGCACAATAGACCCTAAAGATCACATCATTCATTACGTCACAACGGTGAAGGGTAACGACCTCTCAAAGGAACAGGTATCGTCAGTATTGCTGAAGAAGCTCGGCGAAACCCAAACGGGGGGAGACTTAACATGGTATTCACAACTACCAGCACGGTCAATAATAACGTTCGGGGAAATGGCCGACAAGTTTGTAACCGCCCACACTGGGGCTAAGAAGGCACAAGCCAGGGTGAACGATATATTCGCCGTTAGACAGTTGCCTGGCGAGGGACTCAGGGACTTCCTCACCCGATTCAACAGAGTTGGAATGAGCTTGCCAAATGTATCAGAAGGGATGGTCGTGGCGGCTTTCCAGAATGGGTTGGACAGGAATGGGTCGAGGGCGGCCAGAAAATTATTGAGCAGACTCATGAAGTATCCCCCCACCACTTGGGAAGAAATTCACAATGCTTATTACGCCGAGGTAAGAGCATATGAGGACGACCTCAACGGCCCAACCAACGGCTAACGTCAGTCCATGCAGAGTCAAAATGAGACTGTCGCAATGATAGCCGAAGAGATCACTCAGGTCCACGTCCCAACCAGGACATGCACCAGCCATACGTCAGAGCGGCTATCCCACCATCTCCTCGCCATATAGAAGGGCCATCCAGGACGAACACAGGGACTCAACAAAACGGAAGAGGTATGCCTCCACTCTTATCCACTCACAATTTATGTGCTTCCCCTTCAGAAATAGTGTACGCACTGGAGAAGCTCGACCCAAAGGTAAAGTGGCCGCAAAAAATGAAATCCGACCCAAGCACCAGAAAGTCGAACGCCTTTTGTGAGTTCCATCAGGAGCGAGGCCAATAGACCGAGGATTGCATAGCTTTGCGACAAGAAGTGGTGAACATGCTCAACCAAGGACACCTAAAAGAGCTCATGAGCAACCGAGGAAGAGCCAACTTCGGCCGCGGACGAGAACACCAAGGCCCCCCAAAGCCACCCTCCCCCGCCCGTACCATCCAAATGATCATCGGCGGAGGCGATGAAGCCGCAATCAACCATGTGAAGTTCACCACCATGCACAAACTGAAGCGGTCAATGACCCACGAACGGTATGATGACCTCAAAGACAGTATCATCTTCGATAAGTCAGATATCGACAGTTTGACTTTTCCTTACTTTGATGCTCTTGTCATTACCTTACGAATTTTAGATACTGATGTAAAAAGAATAATGGTAGACGATGGAAGCGGCGTGTATTATCCACCCCCGAGTTCTCGCACAAATGAACCAGGACCAGGACACATCTTACAACACCATCATATGGCGACCTTGGATACACGCCATAAGGGTCATCCCATCTAGCTTGTATCAAGTAATCAAGTTCCCTACTCCATTGGGGATATTCAACATTCGAGGCTAACAACGCACGACCTAAGAATGTTATCGCATCTCCCAAGACTGTATGTACACTCAACAGTTAAAAGGAACGAGCTCGAAAGCATGGCAATTATCAAAGTCGGGCCCCAAACCCAACGAACAAAGAGATGTCATCAAGGACCCCGACGTCGTGGATGCCACAGGGTCAACGATAGACGACCTCGAACCCGTCCAAATAGAAAAAAATGACCTCGGGAATAAGGCTTACATCGGCCATAAACTCTCTGAACTAGGTAAATTTCATAAATTTTTAACTGACAATGCAGATCTATTCGCTTTCTCCCATGCAGATATGCCAGGTATCCCGAGAGACATCCCCACGCACAAATTGAACGTAGATCCATTCTACCCACCAATGTGACGAATGAGAAGAAAATTCAATGTTGCATTCAACGAGGCCGTCCGCGAAGAGGTAGAGAAACTACTCACCAACGGCTCCATCAGAGAGTCCAAATACCCTCAATGGGTCGCCAACGTAGTCATGGTAAAGAAGAAAAACAGGAAATGGCGCATGTGCGTGGACTTCACAGACCTAAATAAAGCATTCCCAAAAGACTATTTTCCGCTGCCACACATCGACGCAACGGCAGGACACGAGCTGCTAAGTTTCCTGGACACCAACTCGGGATACAACCAAATACTCATAAAGGATGAGGACAAGAAAAGACCACTTTGATAACTCATCAGGGGACGTACTGCTATAGAGTCATGCAATTGGGGTTGAAAAACACAGGAGCAACCTATCAAATGCTGGCCAACAAGATGTTCAAGGACCAGTTATGTAATTCATATTCAATGGTCTATAATAATTATTTATAAAACAACTCTGAGGATGGATAGTAAAATGGGAGGGTGATATGCATGTTATAGTGTAATCAAGGGTTGAAACCATGCTTCCTAGGTTTACTTTCTCCATGCGCAATAGCAGCCATGTTTAGGTACAACATATGCCAAGCATGCCATGCATTAGATATCATGCTACATAGGATCCATATATATTGTTTTCAGCATCTCATCATCACTTAGAAATCCTGCCTCTAAGGTAATTAATGACATAAAACAAAATAATGTGATTCTGTCCTATGTGCATCTTACATGACCTGAAAACATTCATAAATCCTGCTCTAAAAATGTGTCAACATCAGTTGTTATTCATGCTGCCACCATGTTCCACACTTAGAAAACTTGTTCTAAGGTAAACAACATTAAAACTGTCGCCTATGTTTATTCTGAAGCTACGCATAATGCTGTGATTTTGTGTGCATTCAGAAAACCTGTTTTTTATCAATTGCATATGCATCATTCTGCATTAGATATCATATTCTACGATCGCACTCGCTTAATTACACTTAGTCTAACTATGGATACATAAAATGGTCACTTTGTTCTAACAACTTGTAATAAATTCTTGTATGTTCTGTGACACTTAGAATCACATGCTCTTAGGTATAACAAACTAAAACTGTTAACAATCCTGAACAATTGTTGTATATTAACCCACGCCTAGGCAAGCCTTAGGTAATCAACTCAAATAATAAAACTGGAACTGTCTCTTGTGACTATTGTTTAACTGTTAGCATGTTTAAAAACCAGTAGGCAAAGCTGATTAGGACTTCCTCTCTAAATAATGTAATAAATTTGACCCTGTTGTTATCACTTAAACACCATGCTTAGGATCTGAATTAGGACCTTAATTGTGTATGAGTCATGTTGTTTATGTGTACTATTTGTGGAGGTGTACCTGAGCCTTCTATGTGTTTTTACATGCTCCATTTTAATTGAAGTCCTATATGTTTTATTGTATGTCGCCTTAGTATTTTTACTTTTAAAACCTGAGGGTCTGCCTAGAACCTTCCTTGTAGGATAGAAGTCCTAAATTCCTCCGGGACTGATAGGAAGGGACGGGTAACAACATGCAATAGAGGTCGTGACCAACACTCGCTTTAATTACCTTCACGGGGTGAGAAAGGCTAGATATGGATATGATGACCGGTGCACTAATACCACGTGTAGTCCCTCTTTGATGAGTGTCATATCGGGTATTGTATTGATGTGATCCATATTACAAACAAACCTAGTACACCCATGTACTCCCATAAACCTGCTTAGATTATAATTCTTTTCAAAATCTAGCCTTCCATTAACTGTTTCCAAACATATGTGTACTTAGACCTAAATCCCCTAATATTTGAGCCATATTTTGTTTATTTGCTAATTGTACAAAAATTCACAAAAGCTATTTGGTCGGGAACCACACTTGTGGATCCTGAGGGGTGCCTAAAACCTTCCCCTTAGGATAATTTCAAGACCTTACCCTATCTCTGGTTACCAAACGTAGTTATAAATGAACCCCCCTAGGTGCCCTAATGCACCTCAAAATCGTTAGGTGGCGACTCTTCACAAAATGCAAACCCCTTTCCCAAAAGGAACGAGTTGTCTCAACCAATGTCATAAACCCTTTCAAACTGGCGCCCCCCGAAAGGAGTGCCTGGGGGAAAAAAGAGGGTGCGACAGCATGGCGACTCTGTTGGGGAAACCGGGCTTTACCATTTTCAAATTGCTTTGTGAATTTGTACCTCTTCCTATGCGCAATTACTTGTTTATTTCCTTTAAGCATTTAATTTTTCTCAAAGCAACTAACATATATTTCTGGTTTCCTTCCTTTTTAAATTATAAACTGTTGTATTTACCGCTTTCATAACGTGCAAATACGTGACTACATGTTTATTATTTATTGCATTATTCATGATCCAACATTCATACTCCACTCGTGCCAAACAAATTCCTATAGCAACGCTTGATGAGTGGTTGTGCCCTTCCTATATCATTACCCCCCAAAATTCGGAAAGGCTTATTTGCGGTAAAACTAGTCGATCAGCGGTGCAATCGGCGGTTCCGTGCCTTTCCCCCTTGAGTTGTCCGCTCAAGGGTGCCAGTCTAAAACCCCATAGAAACCTTACTCCGTTATACTGCTTCATGCATCATGGTCAAACCTAGCCAGGCTAACGTGTTGTCCACACAATAGCCTTTAAGATAGCCTTGTCCAAAAGTCCACTGGGTTTCCATAAACCCAAACAGACATCATCACGTTATGTGCATTCATTTGGAGAATTAAATGATTCATGCTAATCGTTGATGTTAAATAGTCGTGTCTGGTGGAGGTCAGAGCCTAACCTTGTTTGCCTTGCAGAAATATGAGGCACGAAGTCTCCAGATTCGGCATGGTCACCAACATCCACCCAAAATTGCTGAGTTGGTGGGAAGATCTGCATTCTAGTGAAAAAACCCTCATCAAGAAATACCTGGGTAATCTACCATCTCTCCTGCATATCTAGCCTAACAACATGATGATAGAGGTTGCTACTCTATTCTGGGACTGTGAAAGGGCCGTCTTCCACTTTGGGGACATCGAAATGACACATTTGCTAGAGGAGATAGGAGGATTGGCCGGTCTAGCTTGGGAAACTCCGGGTTTGTTAATGCTTGAGAACCACACAGGCAAGGGTCTCTTAAAAATTATGGGTTTGAAGAAGAACGCTGAATTGGGATGCTTGAAAGAATCATACATCTCTTTTGACTATCTGTATGAAAGGTACGGTCACAGCAAATCACACCGTACCTTCCATGACGAATTTGCCATCACATCCTTGGGACACATCCATCGTAGGGTATTCGTCTTCATGTTTTGCTTCCTGGGTCTAATCGTGTTTCCAATGGAGAAAGAAATAACCCATACTAGCTTGTCTATGGTAACCAAGACTCTAATGGAGGGAATTGGTGGGCAAAACTTCAGCATCGTGCCCATGATCATTTCAGACATATACCGAGCCTTAGAGAAATGACAAAGAGGAGCAAAACACTTCGAGGGCTGCAATTTATTACTGCAGCTCTGGCTCTTAGAACATCTTCAAAAGGGCCAATATCAGCAAGAGTTTCAGCGAAGGGTGTGGAATGACCACATCGCTTTCCACCATCCAAAGCGAATGACTTACAATTCCGATATGTTTGTTCAGCCTGAGAATGCCAAAGAATGGGTATAATTCTTCAATAATCTAGTTGAGGAACAAGTTCAATGGATGTTCGAGTGGTTTCCTACAGAAGAGTTCATCGCCCGGTCCAGAGATGCACCACTCTTGATACTGATTGGTCTGAGAGGAACCTATCCTTACGTCCCTCTCCAGGTTATGAGACAAGCATGTAGGAAGCAAGTCATACCAAGGGTCGACAAGATGAGCCATCTTCGAGCTGACTTCCAAAACGATGATAGTCCTCACAAGTGCCAAGCCCAGCACATGTGGCACTGTAAGATCGTAATGGAGAAAGACACCATTGAGCCAGACAGATACCACTCTGGATGCACCCCTTCTATTCAGGTTGGTTGGAAGACAATTGGGATGGTTTGGACAAATCGGGATTTGCCTGGGGCCACAGGATTATAGATGAAAAGGCCGAGGCGCAGGTCAAATACAACCAGCTGCGCAAAAGGATCCGTGAATACGAGAGCGAGCACCGAGAATTACATGAGTCCAACAAGAAGCTAATTGAGGAATGGAAATACATGGCCACCAGTACCAACAAGAGGCTAGGGTACTTGGAGCGAGGCATAGTCGAGCTGGAGGGCAAATTCATCAAAAGGGTTGAAGATTGTCAAAAGGCTGAAGGGACTGAAGGTGGACATCTAGCCAGAGCACACCTATTTCTGGGACTTCGTGCATTGGAAAAGTTGTTCGAGGGAGCCAAGGATGCCGAGTCTGGTGAAAGTCCTTCTGGGACCAAGTAGATAGGAATGTCTTTCTCTTGCTTTATCAATGTAATAAGGCCAATGGCCATTAGCGATCTTTATTTCTTGTTTATTTAGTGTAGTTTTGGGATTCGTCTATTTTTTATCAATGAAATGAGGCATTTAGCATTTTCAAGTTCTCCAAATCAATTTGTCGCTAGGCCTACCTCAGGCACAAAGAGGTTACCAACTTAGGACACGTTTTACATTCCCGCACTATGTGTTTAAATACTGCAATACTTTTCATAATCCTCACTGACTTGGCTACCTTTTGTTTTTGTTTTTGTTTTCTTTCTTTTTATTATTCCCCTCCCCAAAGGTTAGTTCGTGCGCTCTGGCATCATAATCTTATCTCACAAGATCCAGGGGGCCTCCACCCACTCCTCCTCTTAGTCCTCCTAAAGGCAAAGGCAAAAAGAAAATGGAAGACTCAATCAACATCAGAAAGGAAAACACGATTGAACGAGTAGAGGCCACTAATGGACAGGGTATTCGGGTTCCAAACGAGAATATGTCGCAGCTTGAACATAAGTTATTGAAATTCCAAGAAGAGCTTGATCAGGTTCGAAATCTGGCAATCCTGTCATTCTCCCTCAACATCCCAGGCGTCACCCTCCCCAACATTCAAAATCCTACACCTCCGCAAAATATCCCAAAATAGCAGAATCATCACGCACCTCACCGTCACGCCACTCAGCCAAAGAACCAAGCTCTCCCAACGCAATGCAATACCTGCCATACCCCAAATAACACTCCACCACTTGTCCCAAAACTTCAGAACTCCACAAACGACCATATCTACGCCCATACACCAAGCCACCATAACAATCCTATCTACGTGGAGACCATGCCACACTCCACTCCGCCTATCCCATACACACCTGAATTTGATGAAAATGATCTACTTATCAGGAATTTGGCCGAGGAACTTAAGAAGCTGACCGGCCAGGTTCAAGGCGTTGAAGGAAGTAAGGGATTCGAGGACTGAACTATGAGGACCTCTGCATACAACCTGATATCGAACTGTCTGAGGGGTAAAAACCTCCTAAGTTCGAAATGTTTGATGGTACAGGTGATCCAAGGGTCCATCTGAGGACCTATTGTGACAAGCTGGTTGGAGTAGGGAAAAATGAAAGGATCCTCATGAAGCTGTTCATGAGGAGCTTGAAGGGAGATGCCTTGTCTTGGTACATCAGCCAAGATCCCAAGAAGTGGTCAAACTGGGTGAGCATGGCATCTGAATTCATGGACAGGTTCATATTTAATACAGAGAACACACCAGACGTGTTCTACATCCAGAATTTGAAGAAGAAGCCCACAGAGACATTTCGCGAGTATGCTACTCGCTGGAGGTCCAAAGTTGCTAAGGTCAGACCCGCCTTAGAGGAGGAGAAAATGAACAAGTTCTTTATCCGGGTTCAGGACCCGCAATACTATGAACGGTTGATGATGATTGAGAACCACAAGTTCTACAATATCATCAAATTGGGTGAAAGGATTGAAGAAGGTATTAAAAGTGATATGGTCACAAATTTCAAAGCCTTGCAAGCTACGAATAAGGCTTTAAAGTCCGGTGGTGTGTCCAAGAAAAGGGACGTGGGAGCCGTGATGGTTGCACAGAGAACCAAATCTCCCCTCAAATACCAAACTTACCAAACACCTCAACTCACATATCAACCAACCCCAAATTACCAAGCGCCCTCACCCTCATACCAAGCTCCACCTACCAACTTATCAATCATCTATACCACCTACATATCAACCTGCTTCACCCAGATACTCCCAACCCGCTCTTGTTTACCATACCTACAACTCTCAGCCATCCCATTATCAATCACCTTTTGCACGCCAAAACTTCCCTAGACCCCGACCTAATTTTGATCGCAGACCTCCAAAATAATATACCGCCATCGCCGAACCTATCGACCAGCTATATGAGAAGCTAAAGGCTGCTGGTTATGTCACACCCATCCCTGCTACAACCCCTGAGAATCCTTCTCAGTGGGTAAACCCAAACAAGTCTTGTGCATACCACTCCGGCATGAAAGGACACACCATCGACGGATGTCGTTCTTTGAAAGATAAGATACAGTCCTTGATTGACAACAAGATTATTGTGGCAAAAGAATCCGCTCCAAACGTCCGCAATAATCCTCTTCCAAACCATAAGGGTGGAGGTATCCACATGATTAAAATAGAAGATGACTGGGATCCCGAGGGATCAATCGGGTTGATCGTGGAAGGCGATGACCCAAAGAAACCGGAGATTACTCTCAATCCAATCATAGTCCAAATCCAACCGTCTAAGGACGCTGAGGTAAATATGTCTATACCCCTTGAGTTTGAAGCAGCGCCACCCGCAAAGACACCGACACCAATTGAGGTTGAATTCATGTCTCCGGCAAATGCACCCACACCATTTGAGGTTGCAGTCTTACCACCGATCACAGTGGCAATGTCAACCACGCCACCTTCTATACAAATGTTGTACCCTGGGACTATACGGCTGAGGCAAGAAGGAAAGGCAAAGTCAAGATTGAAGAAGCTGTCGCAGCACAGGGTATAACGAGAACTGGTAGAGTTTACACACCTGAACATCTGGCTAAATCAAGCAAGCAGGCTTCCAATCGGCCACCCCTTATTGAAATAGGTCCGGACGACCTTTGGAGGAAAGTACAGGCCAAGGAGTATTCGATCATCGACCAGTTGAACAAGACGCCAGCACAAATATCCATTCTCTCTTTGCAGCAGAATTCTGAGACGCACAAGAGTGCTTTGTTGAAGGTGTTGAACGAAGCATATGTGCCGAATAATATCACTAGCGGGGAAATGGCCAATATGGTAGGCCAAGTGTTAGAAAGCCATAAGATCACCTTTCATGAGGACAAGCTGCCACCTGAAGGGCTAGGTCACAACAAAGCACTGCACATCACAGTGCAATGCGAAGATTATTTCATCACCAGAATCCTGATCGATGGAGGATCCAGTCTTAACATTTGTCCACTGATAACACTCAAGAAACTGGGTAAAGGGTTGCATGAGATAAAGGATGGAGCAATCAACATGAAAGCCTTCGATGGTTCTCAAAGGTCCACCATTGGTGAGATTAGTCTGTGCTTTCAAATGGGACCAACTTGGTTCGAGGTCGACTTCCAAGTGATAGATGTACCAGCGTCCTACAACTTGCTATTAGGACGACCATGGATCCACGCTGCTGGGGCCGTAGCATCAACACTGCATCGGGCAGTGAAGTTCGAATGGAATCACCAGGAAGTGATTATTCATGGCGACGGTAGAAACCCTATTTACAGTCGCCAGACTATTCCGGCAATCGAGGGAAGAAGGAAGCTAGGTGGAGAAACTTACCACCATATTGAACGAGTCAATGCCATTGATAAAGACAAATGGTGGGATAGCAAAATCGAGAGTATACTGAGCTGGAGTGGGTACGAGCCTGGTAAAGGGCTCGACAGAAACCTCCAAGGAATCTCCAAACCTATAAAGATCAAGAAACATGGCACCATTTTCAGTCTGGGGTATGAGTACACCTGGGAAGAATTCAATAGTTAGTCGTCACTATGGCGCGATCCTTATTACCCAATGGAGCATCCGATACCGCGCCTAGAGCAGACTTTTCACTAGGCTGGCATTATTTATGGGACCGAGGAAGAGGAAGCACTTGCCGCATTGAGAAATTTATTCTTAGAGGAAAATGACATGGACTATTGTGTTATTATCGAGGAGGGGGGGAGGAAAGCCCTTCCATCCAGGCCCTTAGCAGAGGAGCGTCTCTCAAGAATTGGACCATCAGGGCAACCAAAGCCCGACGAGCCTCGGGGTAGCAAGGCTAAAACAAGCATTGTTCATTTGTTTTAACAAAATGATTTTCCTTTCGCAATTTTCAATTCCTGCAATAAGATATTCAATGTTCAAAACCTTTATCCAATTTATCATAAGCATTTTTAAAGTTTAAGTTTTATGAATCAATATTTATTATTGTTGTTTTTCTCTCACTACTTTATCTACACAGTATTACTATTACTTGTCTTGATGAACAGATGACTGTGACATGCAACGAGACAACACAACAAACGGACATTGATTCAGAGGAAGATGACATACTTGACGAGATTGTTAAAGAAGTTGAGAATTTTGAGAACAGGCCCAAGTCTAACCTGGACGAGACCGAAGTTGTCAACCTAAGAGATTCAGAAAATGTCAAGGAAACACGAATCAGCATTCACCTGTCACCATCAGAAAAGAAAGAATACACAGAGTTTCTGAAGGAGTATGAGGACATATTCGCCTGGTCGTACGATGATATGACTGGCCTGAGTACATCCATTGTGGCTCACAAACTGCCAACCAATCCAATGTGTCCGTCGGTAAAGCAAAAGCTCAGAAAGTTCAAACCTGATATGAGCTTAAAAATCAAGGAAGAAGTCACCAAGAAAATCAACGCTAAGGTTCTCAGGGTAGTGGAATACCCGACATGGTTAGCCAACATTGTGCCAGTACCGAAGAAAGATGGGAAGGTCAGAGTCTGTGTCGACTACCGGGATCTCAACCGGGCCAATCCGAAGGATGACTTCTCTTTGCCAAATATACACATCCTAATTGACAATTGCGCCAAGCATGAACTACAATCATTCGTGGATTGCTTCGCTGGTTATCATCAGACCTGGATGGATGAGGAAGATGTTGAGAAAACGGCTTTCATTACGCCGTGGGGAGTATACTGTTATAAAATGATGTCATTCGGCCTGAAGAATGCTGGGGCCACCTCTATGAGGGCTATGACCACTATCTTCCACGATATGATACACAAGGAGATCGAGGTATATGTGGATGATGTTATTATCAAGTCCAAGAAAGCCACTGACCACATAGAAGATCTGAGAAAGTTCTTTAATAGCTTGCGGAAATACAATCTGAAGCTGAACCCCGCGAAGTGTGCATTCGGGGTGCCTGCTGGAAAACTGCTTGGGTTTATTGTCAGCCGTCGAGGGATAGATCTGGATCTGTCAAAGGTCAAAGCCATTCAAGAATTACCACCGCCAAAGAACAAGAAAGATGTGATGATTTTCTTGGGACGGCTTAACTACATCAGCCGGTTCATAGCACAGTCTACAATTATATGTGAGCCGATCTTCAATCTGCTGAAGAAGGATGCCGCAACCAAATGGATAGATGATTTCCAAAGGGCTTTCGACAGAATTAAGGAATACCTGTCAACACCACCAGTCCTAGTACCACCTGAGCCAGGTAGACCTTTACTACTCTACCTCACGGTGATAGATGGAGCTTTTGGCTGTGTTCTGGGGCAGCATGATGAAACATGAAGGAATGAGCAAGCTATTTATTATCTCAGCAAAAAGTTCACTCCGTACGAGGCCCGGTATTCTCTATTGGAACGCATATGCTGTGCTCTGACATGGGTGGATCAGAAGTTGAGGCATTATTTTTGTGCCTACACCACATATCTCATATCGAGGATGGATCCCTTGAAGTACATCTTTCAGAAGCCCATGCCCACTGGCAAACTAGCCAAGTGGCAAATTCTGCTGAGTGAGTTCGACATTGTTTATGTAACCCAGAAAGCGGTCAAGGGACAGGCACTGGAAGACCACCTTGCTGAAAACCCTGTGGACGGAGAATACGAACCCTTGAAAACGTATTTTCCCGATGAAGAGGTGCCATTCATAGGAGAAGACATTGCAGAATCCTATGACGGTTGGAGAATATTTTTCGATGGAGCGGAAAATTTCAAAGGAGTTGGCATTGGAGCAGTCCTGATATCAGAAACTGGCCAACATTATCCGGTATCCGCCAAACTCAAGTTCCCCTGCACCAACAATATGGCCGAATATGAAGCCTGTATTTTAGGGCTCAAAATGGCCATTGACATGAACGTTCAAGGACTGCTAATGATTGGAGACTCAGACCTACTTATACATCAGGTACGAGGAGAATGGGCAACCAAGAATTCCAAGATACTACCGTATCTGCACCACGAGCAGGAATTAAGAAAGAGGTTCACGAAGACAAAATTCCAAAATGTTCCTAGGATTCAAAATGAGTTCGCCGATGCATTGGCTACTCTGTCCTCTATGATTCAGCATCCAGACAAGAATTTCATTGATCCCATTCAAGTAAAGATCCATAACCAACCAGCTTATTGTGCCCATGTTGAAGAAGAAGCAGACGGAAAGCCTTGGTTTCATGACATCAAGGAATACTTGGCAAAATGAGAGTACCCATAACTCGCAAATCATATTCAGAAATGCACGCTCAGGAGATTGTCCAACAACTTCTTTCACAGTGGAGGAATCCTGTATAGGAGGACTCCCGATTTGGGATTATTAAGATGTGTCGACGCAAAGGAAGCATCCAAGCTACTAGAGGAAATTCATGCGGGGACTTGCGGCCCGCATATGAATGGTTTTGTTTTAACAAAGAAGATACTTCGGGCTGGTTACTTTTGGATGACTATGGAAACGGACTGCATCCAGTATGTCCGGAAATGCCACCGATGTCAGATACATGCAGACATGATAAAGGTACCTCCAAACGAGCTTAATGCCACAAGCTCACCGTGGTCGTTTGTCGCTTGGGGAATGGACGTTTTTGGACCAATCGAGCCTGCCGCCTCCAACGGACACAAGTTCATTCTAGTAGCTATCGACTATTTCACCAAATGGGTCGAAGCAGCATCCTACAAAGCAGTGACTAAAAAAGTCGTGGCCGACTTTGTCCGCGACCGTGTTGTTTGCCGGTTCGAAATTCCAGAATAGATCATTACTGATAATGGTTCCAATCTCAAAAACTACTTGATGAAGGCTATGTGCGAGACTTTCAGAATCAAACACAAGAATTCCACAGCCTATCGACCTCAGATGAATGGAGCCGTAGAGGCTGCTAACAAAAACATCAAGAAGATATTGAGGAAAATGATAGAGAAACATAAGCAATGGCACGAGAAGTTATCATTTGCTCTACTAGGATATCGCACCATAGTCCGCACATCAACCAGGGCAACTTCTTATATGTTGGTTTATGGCACAGAGGCTGTTATTCCTGCCGAAATAGAAATTCCTTCCCTAAGGATCATACAAGAAGCTGAGCTCAGCGATGCAGAGTGGGTAAAGAGACGTTATGAGCAACTAGACCTCATAGACGGAAAGAGAATGAATGTGGTATGTCACAGTCAACTCTACCAGAATAGAATGACCAGAGTCTTCAACAAAAGAGTCAAGCTGAGATCGTTCGCACCAGGGCAGCTGGTGTTAAAGAAGATTTTTCCACATCAAGATGAAGCCAAAGGGAAGTTCTCTCCCAACTGGCAAGGCCCATACATGGTTTACCGAGTGTTGACAGGAGGAGCTCTTATACTTGCCAAAATGGACGGAGAAGTCTGGCCAAAGCCAATCAATTCAGATGCAGTCAAACGATACTATGTGTAATCTTTATGCTTTCATCAATGATGCAAATTGAACTACGCCTGACCTGATTCTCATTTAAGAGGGGATACGTAGGCAGCCCTATGGGTTCGGTCACAATTCAATAAACTTTCATTTTCCCCGCAATTGGAAACTGGGGTAGAATTTTGAGGAGGACCCTAAAAATTCCGAAGCAATTTCAGCCGATCGGCGCACGAACAAAGGTCAGAAACATCGACCTATCAAACTGGGGCAGAATTTTGAGGAGGACCCTCAAAATTCCATAGAAGGAGAGGTTGCAATGTCTTGGACCACATCACGGTCGTCGGTTCATCCAAAAACTATTTTAAATTTAAGTCATACTTTTACAAAATCATGCATACTTATTCTTGAAACATCTTTGTTTAGCAAACGCTATCCCAATGATACGAACGGTATCGCCAGCTCAAGCCGAATGAGTCAAGCAAAGCCAGCGGGAATACGAACTAACCTTCCCCTTACAGAACTCACAATATTTCTTTGGATGCAGGCACTAGGGTTGCAAAATCCCTAAACATATTGGCCGCCCAGGGGACAAACATTGTTCAAAAATGAGATTCTCAAAACCGTTGCACTTGCCGACATTTATTATCAATGCAAGCGATGCTTCATTATCACAATGCTCACAATAGTCACAACGCCGCAATTCTATACTAGCTAAGAATCTCTAATGTCATTCTCTGCATAAGGCTACTATTATGCCTTCCGAGGTTAAGCTCTACCTCCATCTGCATTTTTGCATAAGGCTACTATTCTGTCTTCCATCTACATAAGGCTACCATTCTGCCTTCTGACACTAAACACTGTCTCCATCTGCATTTTTTGCATAAGGCTACCATTTTGCCTTCCGAGGTTAAGCTCTACCTCCATCTGCATTTTTGCATAAGGCTACTATTCTGCCTTCCATCTGCATAAGGCTACCATTTTGCCTTCCGAGACTAAACACTGTCTCCATCTGCATTTTTGCATAAGGCTACTATTCTAGCTTCCATCTGCATAAGGCTACCATTCTGCCTTCCGAGACTAAACACTGTCTCCATCTGCATTTTTTGCATAAGGCTACCATTTTGCCTTCCGAGACTAAGCACTGTCCCCATCTACATCTGCATTTTTTGCATAAGGCTACCATTCTGCCTTCCGAGACTAAACATTGTCTCCATCTGCATTTTTTGCATAAGGATACCATTCTGCCTTCTGCGGTTAAGCTCTACCTCCATCTCCATCTGCATTCTTTCATAAGGCTACCTTTCTGCCTTCCGAGGTTAAGCTCTACCTCTATATGCATTCGCATTTTTGCATAAGGCTACCTTTCTGCCTTCCGAGGTTAAGCTCTACCTCCATCTTCATAAGGCTAATTTTCTGTCTTTCGAGGCTAAGCTCTACCTCCAATTTACTTTTTGTTGAGACTAAGCGCTATCTCAAGCATTATTTATTTCGCTTTTTCTACGGGCTAAGATCTGCCCTCCAATTCGCAAGACTAAGATCTGTCTTGTCAGAATCATACTATTGCATTTTCATGGGCTGAAATATCGCCAATTTATCCAAAGGCGCCATCGTCGGATGCACCATCTTCATAGCCCGAGAACATCATGTCATGGCCCGAGGATCTCTCTCAATTATGCATATCATTATACAAAGGCGTCATGGTTCGGAGGTACCATCCTCATGGCTCGAGAACATCATTTCATGGCCTGCGAATCCTGTATCAAGCAATCCATGGCCCATGACATCATGGTTTGAGGACATCATCCTTAAAATGTCCAAAGACAACATTCATGGTCCGACGGGAATTTGCATCATGTTTAAATTACGCACAATATATGCTTGTATCGTCTATTTGCAGGTAATTCGGCGAGCAACGGCCATCCCGGTAGGAGCGGTCCTGCTCCAGTTTTCCTAACCATTCACGTAAGTCGTTTATTCATCCAACCCTATACGTTGCGTCCGTTCTTGTAAAACTTCATCGGTATACTTCGCCGATGACTCCTGAACTACGTACGGCCTGATTCATGTAAAACTAGGGATATGTAGGCAACTCAGAAACCAGGGTGTGGCCTAAATATCTTCAAACCGTTTCGCCCGGTCAAAAGTGGCCATCATTTCTTTACCCGACAACTCTTTCATCCTTCCCGGGTAAAGAGGGGCATCTGTTGATACCCAATTATTCCACAAATTATTTTAAAATTTGCATATATACCTTCAAAATCAGTTTTTATAACAATGGGAATTTTCCCATAATTTTCCCATATTTTTATCAATTTATTTCTAATTTATCTAGTACTTTTATATCCAATAATTAATCATAAATTGCATTGCAAAGGATTTCAAAATATTTCTTAGCTTGATATAACATTTTTAATCCTATTAGGATTTAATTATTTCACAAATTAGCCAATTTGGCACTATCTGGCTATAATTACAACAGCCTTACAATTATAGCTTAATTATACATTTTATGTTATTTTAACTCAATAATTAGTCATTTTGTATTTTAAACACTAGTTAATTACCTTATTTTCACCTATTTAGCCTTAATTTCATTTTATGTAATTATTAGCTATTTTTATTAATTATTTATCTAATTTTAATGGGCATTTAATAAATAGTCACAATTTATTTAAATTCTAGCCTAAATCAAACCTGGTCCTAACCCAATTAATCTAGCCCAATACCCA
>ML289464.1:0-24622 GCA_005239495.1 Nicotiana undulata
TGTCCCTTGTTGTTGATATTGTAAATATTGTGAGTTGGGACTTTCTTTCGTTCTTGTGAGGGCTATGAATTAGGATTGAATGGTGAAATTGATATATATAAAAAATATATAACAATAATAATGATAATAAACGAGTTGAGCATGTGGAGTAGACTAGTGTTGTTGAGTCACTTCTAGAGGCTTTTTCTTGTCACTTTATTGTTGCACTTCTTGAAATTGCTTATAAATGAGGGAGTTATTCAATTAAGATGCATACTTGAGATTAATTATTGGTACCAACCAAATTGATAAGTTTAATGCTTAAGTGGAAAATGTGAATTGTGAATACGAGCAATGCAACTTGTGCCTAAAAGAGTAGAACCTCATTGAGTTAGTAATTTTGATTTGCTTGAGGACAAGCAAAACCTCTAAGTTGGGGGTGTTGAAGAGTGGTGATTTTACCACTCATTTTAGCCTCTTCTCATTAGATTTTGTATTGTTAAATGATAAGTTGAGGTCGTTTATAGTGTGTAATTGCTCAATTTTCAGGGAAATGATGCTATGAAGGTTGGTGTTGAATTGAAATGAAAGTTGGACAAAAAGTGGTGAAAAAGTGCATGAAAGGCTTCAGTGATTCCGCACCTGCGGAATTTTAGGTCGCAAGCACGACCTCGCGCCTGCGAAGTATTGTCGCCCCTGCGAAGCCAGCTCAGGCACACAAGACTCGCACCTGCGGTGATTTTTACGCACCTGCGGAACCGCAGGTGCGACCAAATGTCCGCAATTGCGATTGAAAGTCAACAGCCTAAACTCGCACAGGCGAGTGAATTCACGCACCTGCGGTTCCGCAGGTGCGACCAGACGTCCGCTCCTGCGGAAAGGTGACCAAACTCAGAACTCGCACCTGCGAGAGATATTCCTCCCCTGCGGAAACGCACCTGCGAGGAATCTTCAGCAGGTGCGGTAGTCGGGCATCAGATCTGGAAAAAAGTGTAAAATCACATTTCCCAAAACTCAACTCTTATATACTCGACCTAACAGCCATTTTGACGGGGGGAGGATTATCTTAGCATATCTTTGGACATATTTTGAGCTTTGTAAATATATTTTGAGTAGAGAAGAACAAGTATTGATTTGTGGGTTTGCACACACACTTTGGATTTGTAGATTTCGACATTGTGGTGAAGTTTTCTTNTTCAATTAGGAAGTCTTGTTAGTCTTTGGGAAAAGCTAATTAAGAAATGTTATCCGTGGCTAATTAACATTACCCGCTCATATTTGTAAAATTGTGAAATACATTGGATCGTTACTCGAGTGTAGTACCCGAAGCATCGATACTTGTTGCCATCTATCATTTTAATTGCTTTCTAGGTTAGTTTATATTTTCGCATTTAGCTATAGACAATTATCAAAAAACCCAAAAAATCGTATTTGTTTGGCACTGCGCGATAAGTGATAATTCTCTAGCATTCCTAAACGCCCTCGTATCGTTCTCTGTGGGATTCGACCCCAACCTTGTTGGGTTACTATATTTGACAACAATCGCTTGCACTCTTTTAAGGTGTAAATTGAGCGTATCAGTTGTCAAGGGTTGAGTGGAGCGGTTCTATAGACTATGTACCTAGTAGGGTGATTTCATACTTGAATGCTAAACGGATGGTTGAGAAAGGTTGTCTATCCTATTTGGCTTTTGTGAGGGATGTTAGTGCGGAGACCGCTACCATTGATTCTGTTCTGGTGGTACGTGACTTTCCGTATGTGACTCCTGCAGACTTGCCCGACATGTCTCCTAACAGGGATATTGACATCGGTATTGATTTGGAGTCGGGCACTCAGGCCATTTGTAATCCACCGTATCATATGGCATCGACAGAGTTGAAGGAGTTGAAAGAACAACTTCATGAACTCCTTGATAAGGGGTTTATTAGGCCTAGTATGTCACCTTGGGGTGCACCAATTCTATTTGTTAAGAAGAAGGATGGTTCCATGAGAATGTGCATTGATTACAGGCAGTTGAACAATATCACAGTCAAGAACAAGTATCCTTTGCCTCATATTGATGATCTATTTGACCAGCTTTAGGGAGAAAGGGTTTTCTTCAAGATTGATTTGAGGTTCGGGTATCACCAGCTGAAGATTCGGGATTCGGATATTCTTAAGACAGCTTTCAGGACTCGTTATGGCCATTATGAGTTCTTAGTGATGTCTTTTGGGCTGACCAATGCCCCAACAACGATCATGAATTTGATGAATAGTGTATTCCAACCCTATTTGGACTCATTCGTTATTGTATTTATTGATGACATCCCGGTGTACTCTCGTAGCTAGGAGGATCATGCTCAGCACTTGAGGATTGCATTACAGAGATTGGGGGAGGAGAAGCTTTATGCAAAGTTCTCCAAGTGTGAGTTTTGTCTTAGTTCAATAGCATTCTTGGGGCACGTGGTGTCCAGTGAGGGTATATAGGTGGATCTGAAGAAGATAGAGGCAGTGCGGAGTTGGAATAGACTGTCCTCCGCCACGGTGGTTAGGAGCTTTCTTGGTTTGGCGCATTATTATTGTCTCTTTGTGGAGGAATTTTCATCGATTGCATCGCCCTTGACCAAATTGACCCAAAAGGGTTCTCCATTCAGGTGGTCGGATGACTGTGAGGAGAGCTTTCATAAGCTCAAGACTGCTTTGACCACAACTCCAATGTTAGTTCTGCCATCAGCTTCAGGTTCTTACACCGTGTATTGTGATGCCTCGAGGATAGGTATTGGATGTGTTCTGATGCAAGAGGGTAGGGTGATTGCCTATGCCTCCCGCCCGTTGACAACTCATGAGAAGAAATTTCTTTTCCATGATCTTGAGTTAGCAACTATTGTTGATGCCTTGAAGATTTAACGGCACTATATGTACGAGGTTCATTGTGAGATCTATACTGATCACCAGAGTTTGCAGCATCTGTTCAAGTAGAAGGATCTTAATTTTCATCAGCAGAGATGGTTGGAGCTTCTCAAGGAATATGATATCACTATTTTTTACCATATGGGGAAGGCCAATGTGGTGGCCGATGCCTTGAGTTGACGGACATAGTGTTTGGGGAGTTTAGCATATCGTCCAATAGTAGAGAGATCCTTAGAATTGGATGTTCAGGCCTTAGCATGCCAGCTTGTCAGGTTGGATATTTCGGAGCCGAGTCGGGTATTGGCTTCTGTGGTCAGCAGGTCTTCTCGTTATGACTGGATCGCGGAGCGCTATGATGACACCCACCTGCTCGTTCTTCGGGACACGGTTCAGCGAGGTGATGCAAAAGATGTGTCTATTGGTGATGATGGCGTGCTGAGGATGCAGGACCAGATATGTGTGCCCAATGTAGATAGGCTTCAGGAGATGATTCTTGAGGAGGCCCCCAACTCGCGGTATTCCATCCATCTGGGTGCCCCCAAGATGTACCAGGATTTGAGACAACACTATTGGTGGAGGCAGATGAAGAAGGATATAGTTGGGTTCGTAGCTCGGTGTCTGAACTGTCAGCAGGTTAAGTATGAGCATCAGAGACCAGATGGATTGCTTCAGAGATTAGAAATCCTTGAGTGGAAGTGGAAGTGGATCACCATGGACTTCGTAGTTGGGCACCCACGGACTTCGAGGAAGTTTGATGTTATTTGTGTTATTGTGGATTGAATGACCAAGCTTGTGCACTTCATTCCAGTTAGTACTTCTTACTCTTCAAAGTGGTTGGCTGAGATTTACATTCGAGAGATTGTTTGCCTGTATGGTGTCCTAGTTTCATTATTTCACATAGGGGCATTCAGTTTACATCGCAGTTTTGGAGGGCCGTGTAGCGAGAGTTAGGTACTCAGGTTTAGTTGACCACAACCTTTCACCCTCAAACGGACGGACAGTCTGAGCGCACTATTCAGATATTGGAGGACATGTTACGCGCTTGTATCATTGACTTTGGGGGTTCATGGGACCAGTTTCTGCCGCTCGCGGAGTTTGCATATAACAATAGTTATTAGCCGAGTATTCAGATGGATCCGTACGAGGCTGTATATCGGAGGAGGTGTAGATATCCAGTAGGATGGTTTGAGCCGGGTGAGGCTAGGCTCTTGGGTACATACTTGGTCCAAGATGCATTAGAAAAGGTGAAGTTGATTTAGGAGCAGCTTAGCACGGCGCAGTCTAGACAAAAGAGCTATGCGGACATGAGGGCTTCCGTGATGTATCATTCATGGTCGGGGAGAATGTTTTGTTGAAGGTATCATTCATGAAGGGTGTTATGAGGTTTGGGAAGAAGGGAAAGTTGAGCCCCCGGTTCATTGGGCCTTTTAAGGTGCTTCAGAGGATAGGGGAGGTGGCTTATAAGCTTGCCTTGCCACCCAGCTTGTCGAGTGTGCATCCAGTGTTTCACGTTTCTATGCTCCGGAAGTATATTAGAGATCTGTCCCATGTTTTGGACTTCAACACGGTAAAGTTTGATGGTGATATGACTTATGATGTGGAGTCGATGGCCATTTAAGAGGGGGAGGATATAACGACTCAGCCGGTCATTTCGAGAGTTATAGCCCCGTTTTCCCCATTTCTGCTTCTTTTTGTGTTCTTCATCTATATTATGATATAACGGGTTGGTTGGTTCGGGTCCGAAGTGGTTTCGGAGTGAATTGAGACACTTAGTCTATTTATTCGAAGCTTAAGTTGGAAAAAGTCAATCGGATGTTGACTTATGTGTAAACGACCTTGGATTTGAAATTTTACGGTTATGTTAGGAGATTTTGGATTTAGGAGGGCGTCCGGAATGTTATTCGGAGGTCCATAGTGGAATTAGGCTTGAATTGGCGAAAGTTAAAAATTTGACGATTTTGGTCGGCAGTGAAAATATTTGATATAGGAGTCGTAATGGATTTCCGGAAGATGGAGTAGGTTCGTGGTGTCATTTTTGACGTGTGTGTAAAATTTGAGGTCATTCGTACGTGGTTTTATAGGTTTCATCGTTGGGTGTGGAATTTGGAAGTTTAGAAGTTCTTAGGCTTGAATCCGAGGGTAATTTAGTGTTTTGATATTGTTTTGAGTGATTTAAAAGTTCGACTAAGTTCGTATGATGTTATGGGACGTGTTGGTATGTTTGGTTGAGGTCCCCCAGGGCCTCGGGGTGATTCCGACTGGTTCACGGAAGGTTTGGAACTTGGAAAATGTAATTGAAGCTGCTGGTACTAGTGTCCTCCGCACCTGCGGAGTGGGAGCCATAGGTGCGAGCCCGTAGGAGCGGCCGAGGAGCCGCATATGAGGCTATTTAAGACCTAGGCAGGAACTGCAGGTGCGAAGTTATCCTTAGCTATTGTATTTTCCCGTTGAATACTCACCTAATTAGTACGGTTTGAAGTGAAAATTGGGGGTTAGGGCTTGAATTTTGGAGAGTGGATTTTGGGTATTTGAGAGAACAAATGATGTCGGATTTTTGATGAATTTAGTATGGTTAGACTCGTGAGTGAATGGTCTTTCCTGATTTTTTTTACTTTTGTCGGATTTCGAGACGTGGGCCCGAGGGTCTGGTTTGAGTAGATTTCTGATTATTGCTCTAAATTAGTTAATTTTCCTGTTTAATTAATCCCTTTATCCTTTATTGATTGTGTTGTATTACTTTTGGCTAGATTCGGGACGTTTGGAGGCTGAATCGAGAGGCAAGGGCATTGCGAAGTAGGAATTTGCTCAGATTGAGGTATGCAACGGTTGTAAATCTGCTCCCGATGGTATGAAACACCAGATTTTTGTGTCATGTGACTATTTGGGGGTGATGAACATGCTAGGTGACGGGCGTGTTGGCGTACACCGATAGCGGTTGTTAATTGGCCCGTCTCGTAGAAAATGTAAAGTTGAACAACCTGTTGTTAGCTATATTCTCCCTATGTGTTATAGAAAGATTGACTGTAAATCATGGCACCATGTTAGGCTTTATGCCGTTATTATTTGGACTCTTAGAGGTCGTTTCTTGTTGTACTCTCACTGTTCTTGTTAATATTCCGTACACAGTCATGTTCATTTATTCTCGCATCATAGCTCAGTCTCTGTTATTCTATTTGATGCATCATGTTAATGTTGTTTGGGCTGATTACATTGATTTCTGAGAGCCCGAGAGACTGGTGAGATTGATGACTGAGAGAGGCCAAGGGCCTGATTTGTGAATACATTTATGGGATCGGGCTGCACGCCGCAACATGTTTCATTGATTCTGCCATGAATTGAATTGATATAGCACTTGGGCTGAAGGATCCCCTTCGGAGTCTGTACACACCCCTAGTGAGCGCAGGTACCTTTTGAGTACGAGTGCCGAGTGCTGAGCGGATTTGAGGCATGAGTGATTGTGAGGTTGGAGTGATTGGGAGGACTGAGTGATGTTTGCCGAGGGCGGTATATGATTTCATTATTTATGCACATAGTTGCTTTGAGTCCTTGTTTGAGAACTGTTGAAAGATATTTCTTATTGACTTTACTTGAATTTTATTTAACCAAGCTGATTGACTTAAACTCTGGATGTAAAACATTCAACACTTTACTGAATTTTTGTGAAATGAAATGTACTTGCATTTAACTCTTCACTACTTCTCAATCCTTATTTACTTATGTTGCTTACTGAGTTGGTTTACTCACGTTACTCCCTGCACCTTGTGTGCAGATCCAGGCACTTCTGGCCACGGCAGCGGTTGCAGATAGTCCTTTAGCTGATCAATGGAGATAGCGAGGTTGTTGCCCGGAGTTCATAGCCTTGCTTTTCTTATTCTATATCTTTTCTTCAGTTGCATTTTGGATTTTCTAGACTATGTTAGTCTTGTTATTGTCGGACCAGTTTTAGTAGTTGCTCATGACTCAGTGACACCCCGATGTTTGGGTCTTTTTTCTTTATGAATTTTTATTTTTGAGTTAAACTCTTGTTCTTTTATGAATTCTGTTATACAATAAGTCTTTTTAGCATATCTTTGAGTTAACTTTTGTAGTATTGTGGAGGTCGGTTGGCCTAGTACCATCGATAGGCGCCATCACAACAGGTTTGAGTTTAGGGTTGTGACACTAAGGTGGACCTTAGAGCCGCTTTAAGATGTTATTGGGAACAGGCTGCACGTCGCAGTAGGCAATATTATCTTTAATGTTATTTGGATATGGCTACACGCATAGCAGACGATATTGGCTTTTGGTTAGCGCTTGGGTAGGATCTGTCCCTCTAGAGTCTGACATGCCAGCAATGAGCCCAGGCACAATGACATATACACACCTGCTTCTAGTGAGGGGCATTGATGCCAGGCACCCGTATAGTGTTGAGTGATTCTTTGTGTGTGATGAAGTAGGCATTTGAGACAGACACCTTGAGTATGCTGAGAGTGAGAGCACTTGGGGATACCGCCGTAATATAATTCACTTGACATGCATATTGACATGTAGGCATATATATGTATACCAGTGTTATACTTAGAAGCATTTCTAAATTCATTTAATGTGAACGAGATGATTATGATTATTCCTTTGAGTTACTTATTGTTAATGTCATCATTATATCGGTATTGTCATTGATATTGGTCTATGACTGTTTTCTTTTAAGCTTGTCTCTACTTTAAGCCCAAGTTTAGTTTTGTTACTTATTGAGTACATAGGATCGGTTGTACTCATACTACACTCTGTTCTTTATGTGCAGATCCATGTACATATGGATGTGGTGCCTGCTAGAGCCGTATTGGTGCCAGTATTTGGGAGACTTTGAGGTAGGTTCTATATCGTCGACATACCTCATGACTCTCTTTCCTTTATTTCCCTTATTACTGCTCTATTGTCCAGACATTTGTATTGAGGATTTAATTTGAATTTTTATATTCAGTAGTGCTCATGTACTCGTTGACACCAGATTATTGGTATGATTGTCTTAGTTTTGTGTTTGCTTTCTTAGTTATTTCATTATATTTCTGTTGTTGAGTTTATTAAACAATGTCTTATCAAATTTGTTGTTATTGTGTGACTGTCGGCATGCCTAGCAAGTAGTTTTAGGTGTCGTTACGGATCCGGTGGGAGTTGAGTCGTGGCAGAAATGCTAGCGTTACGCAATTTAAATAACAAAATCACATTCTACTGAGGGATCCAACCAACTAGGGATACTTTTCGTCTCACTTCCGTTAAGAGTGTTCTGAGTGTATGACAATCATGCTCTGATTATTGATACTGTCACAACCCGAAATTCCCACCATCGGGACTGTGATGACGTCTAATGTTGAACCTGCTAGACAAGCCAACATGCTTAATCATATTTATTAAAAATCATTACTATTAAATGACAACAGATTAAGATTAACTTTCCGTAATTAACAGCATAAAATAAGAACATAATAAGGGTTTACATAGCTAAATCCACAACTTTAACAAAGTATTTTAAACTAGCCAACCCGGATCTTTGGAGTCACAACTCACCGATCGTCTAAGAATAGTACACAAAATAGTCTGAAAGAAATACTACATATGTTTATGAAGTACAAGAATCATAAATGAAATGAGATAAGGAAGGGGACGCCAAGGCCTGCGGACGCCTGCATGTCTACCTTAGTGTCTCCGGTGGACTGAAGGATACTCCCTCGATAAATGTCCACTGGGTCTGGTACCGTAATCTACACAACATAAAGAAGTGCAGGTGTAGCATCAGTACAACTGACCCCGTGTACTGAGTAAGTGCCGAGCCTAACCTCGGCGAAGTAGTGACGAGGCTAGGACACGACAATCAATAAACACTTGTGCAATTCAATAATATATATAGGAATAACGGCAGGAAAATAACCAGTTCAGTGTAAAACGGGAGAGAACATGCTGGGGACAAGGGGAAATCAATTACTGAATCACAAAATGAAGCAGCAGTCTAAGTATAAAAAATAACACGGGGAGTAAACACGTAGAACAACCAAGTACACAACATCACCCTTCGTGCTTTACTATTATCCTCACCAAACAATTGCACGGCATCACCCTTCGTGCTTTTACTCTCATCCTCACAATGCAATGAATAAATGAAACGGCACAACATTATCCTTCGTGCTTTTAAATATCAAATCATGACACGACATCACCCTTCATTCTTTACACTCTCATCCTCACAATGCAACAAATAAGTACACGACATCACCCTCCGTGCTTTACACTCTTCCTCACAATGCAACAAATAAATACACAGCATCACCTTTCGTCCTTTACACTCTTCCTCACCCAAACAATATCAAGAACAAACAGTTTGTTAAGGAAAGTCATTAACATGTATCATAATCACAACATCCCGGCAAGGGAACAACAGTAGAAAGGGAACACAACTATAATCAATCTCGCTCAAGTGTAAAACTTAACAGAATAATCCTCAACCGAAAAATTAGTCAACAGTGTTCACAACCAAGTATTTCCAACAATTGAATAACCTCCAAAGTGAAATCGACTTCGTAACGCAGTAAATGACGAAGTAAAACACATATAACATAAAGACCGACTCACGGGCATGCTTGACAACAATGCATAGGTACTCGTCACCTCACCTATACATTGAACATGGAATAAACACGTAGCACATATGACTCAAAACCTATCCACTCAAGCTAAGGTTAGGCCAAACACTTACCTCGATGCCACGAACACAATTCAAGCCTCAACTACAGCTTTACCTCTTGATTCCACCACTAACACGCTCGTATCTAGCCACAAGTTACTTAATTATATCAATAAATGTTAAATGAATCAATTCTAATGCATGGAAAAGAATTTTGTAAAGTTTTCTCCAAAAAGTCAAAAATCGACCCCGGGCCCGCTCGGTCCAAACTCGAAATTCGGACCAAAACCCGATTACCCATTCACCCCCAAGTCCAGATATATAAATGGTTTTGGAATCCGACCTCAATTTGAGGTCTAACTCCCCAAATTTCAATATTCTTAGGTTTTACCCAAAATTCCCAATTCCACCATGAAAACCCTAGATTCTAGGATGAAATCTTGTAAAAAGAAGTTAAGGATTAAAGAAAATGAGTTAGAAATCAGTTACTAATGTTTTGGAGAAGAAAGAGTGTTTGGAAAATCGCCTCTTATGTTTTTAGGGTTTTGAAAAATGAAAAATAACTAAAAATACCGTTTAAATACATCCCCACTCAGGGCCCACCGCGGACCGCATAAAAGCGACTGTGTCGCGAAGACCTCCCCCACCGCGGACCGCACAAAGGTGACCGCAACTGCGAAGACCCCTTCACTGCGGACCGCACAAAGGCGACCGCGGCCGCAAAGACACCTCCACCGCGGACCGCACAAAGGCGACCGCGGCCGCGAAGACTCACCACGGACCGCACCTAATCGACCGCGGGCCGCACTTGCGGTTCAGAGACCTGTACTTCTCCGAACCTGCAACAACCCTGTTCTAAGCCTAAAACATCATCAGACCTATCCGAAACTCACTGGAGCCCTCGGAACTTCAAACCAAAGGTGCAAACAACCTCGAAAACATCCTACACACTTATTCGTGTAATCAAATCACCAAAATAACATCATAAATATAGGATTAAACCCCAAAATCAATGAAGTTTCTCTAAACCTCTTTAAACATCAAATTTAGCATTTTAGGTCCGAATCATGTCAAACTAAGCCTGTTTCTTACCAAACTCCACAGACAACACACATAAATCATATCGAACATGTACCGGGCTCCGGAACCAAGATACGGGCCCGATACCACAGGTTTTTTATGGAATTTCATTTTCAAAAACCTTTATACTTTTCAGAAAATAATTTTCTTTTAAAAATTTATTTCTCGGACTTGGGACCTCGGAATTCGATTCCGGACACACGCCCAAGTTCCATATTTTCCTACGGACCCTCCGTGACCGTCAAATCACGTGTCTGGGTCCGTTTACCAAAAATTGACCAAAGCCAACTTTATTCAAACAATTAATATAAATTATTGTTTTATCAGTTTTTCACTCAACGGCTTCCCGACTACATGCCTGGACTGAGCACGCAAATCGAGGCGAGCTATAAGAAGGTTTTCATGACTTCGGAACACATAATTAACTACGACCGGATGATCTTTTGGGTCATCACATATACAAAGTGATGCCATTTGAACTCAAACTTGAACACTCATTTTAACATGACAAAAAAAAGAGTAAAAATACTTTTCCATATGATATTATGAATTGAGCAAAGAAGCTAACATCCCGCAGAAGAAAATGTGAAATTCAAAGATATCATAATAGATTAAACCAAAAATAGCAGTTATAACGAAAATTTCAAAGCAATATGTCTTCCCATATTAAAAAAAAAAACATAGGATCTTTACTCATTATCACGGCCTCCCTCCACATCCATGTTTCAAGCTTTTCGTTGCTACCACCCTTCTCATCAGTCTCCCTCTTGATCACTGCCATCGTAAGCATCATTATTCTTAACAATATTAACATCAATTTGAAACGGAAATTTGCCAATGAATCCAAAGGAGCCCGGACTCTTTGAAGCATTCCACACCTTGCAGCCAAGTTACCCTCTAGTCGAATATTGGCACACCCTTGCAAGTCAAGCTATATGAGGTTGTGGCAGTTGTTGAGCATGGTTTGCACTCCTTGTTCATCCAACCTATCACCCACTAGTTTAAGGTGTCGCACACACGGTAACTCCCTTAAGATATGCTCAACAATTTCGTTTGCATCTTCGCCAATCTGGTCAAGGCTAAAACCGAAGGTCACCGAATTTAGGCAGTCGTGGCCAAGACCTTCAAAGAGAAATTTTGGTATTTCGTGGCGCTGGTACAACCTGACCTCCTCGAGCAATGCCAAAACTTATTTTCTCGAGTAAACTCAACACTAGGAAGCATCAAATTTTCTCGAAACCAAAATGTTCTTAGGTTTCTTTACCTTGAATAATAGCTAAAATCGTGGCTCTAGTGGAAGACTAGTAAAGCCTTTGCTTTAAGCTCCTAAAATGTTGGGGCCCAAAATTATTTTAATAGATATTTTGATGTTATTTTGACTTTAACATATTGAAATTTATAGCAAAAAAATTACAAAATATTTGTTAAGAAAGACAGAAAGACGGTCTGCTTTTAAACTGTAGAAATATTTTAGAATATTGAATTAAACTACTCAAATCTTAAAATTAGTAAATAATATTTTTTATAACAAGAACGAAAGCAACGTATAAAAAATACATGGCTAACGTCTTATTAACTTGAACTATCCATCCCATTATTAATTTAACATTACTATCAGATTTTATTGTGATCCTAAAGACTTCCTTGTAAAAATTATTATGCTATAAACAAAAAAATATAAAATAAAATAAAAGGATTCTTATTTAAATTCAAATTTAGACTACCAATTTTGTTGAGCCACCATTGAATAGCTAATAATCAAACAGTAATGGGATTAGTTATTTTAATAGAAAAAATAACTCTGTAAACTCCAAATTAGTCAATTAGGATATCAACAACGGAAAATCTTTTCATAGCATCTACATTGTCTATATTGTAAGAAACACTACAATGACATGATCCTAAACTCCCTAATCATTGGTACAAAGTGATTCCATTAGAACTCAAACTTGAATACTCATTTTAACATGACAAAAAAGAATATGAGTAAAAAATACTTTTCCATATGCTATCTTGAAATGAGCAAAGAAGCTAACATTCAGAGAGGAAGAAAATGTACAATTCAAAAATATCATAATAGATTAAAAGCAAAAATAGTCTTTCCATATTCAAAAAACTCATAGGATCTGTACTCATTATCATTGCTTCCCTCCTAATCCACGTTTCAAGCCCTTCGTTGTTACCTCCCCCCTCATCAAACTCGCTCTTGATCACTGCCCTCATAAGTATTACTATTCTCAAAAGGATCAATATCAATTTGAAATGGATCACGAGGAGCCCAGAATCTTTGAGTGCTCTACACCTTGCAGTCAAGTTACTCTCAAGTCAAACGTTGGCACACCCTCACAAGTCAAGCAACAGGAGGTTGTGACATTTGTTGAGTATGGTTTTCACACCTTGGTCATCTATCTGTCACCCACCAGTTGTAGGTGTCGCACAAGCGGTAACTCTATTGAGATCTTGTTAAAAATTTCATATGCATCTTCATCAACCAGGTGAAGGATAAAATTAAACGTCACCAAATTTTAATAGTGGTGGCCAAGACCTTCAAAGAGATATTTTGGTGTTTTGTGGCACTCGTACGACCTAACCTCCTCGAGCAATGGAAAATATTGAATCACTCAAGTAAACTCTAACACCGAGAAGAATCAAATTTTCCCGAAGTCAAAATATTCAGCTATGACGCTGACTCCAGTGGAGGCTAGTAAAGCCTTTGCTTTACGCCCCCAAAATTTTGGGGCCCCAAAAAATTTTAATGTATTTTTTGCCTTTAACAATATTGAAATTTACAGACAAAAAAGTACAAGATCTTTGTTATGAAACATAGAAATATTTTACTTTTTAACAATAGACATATTTTTAGAATTTTGAATTAAACTACTCAAATCTTAAAATTAATAAATAATATCTTTTACAGCAAGATCGAAAGTAACATATTACAAACACATGGCTAACATTTCATTAACTTGAAATATCCTTCCCATCAGAAATTTGACATTACTATCATATTTTATTGTGAACATAAAGACTTTCTTGTGAAACTTATAAACAAAATATATATATAAAAAAATAAAAGGCTTCTTCTTCAAATGACATTAGGCTCCCAATTTTGTTAAGCTACTCGCCAATAATGAAATAGTAACACAAACCACTAGGATTAGTAATTTTAGAAGAAACAATAACACACTAAACTCCAAATTAGTCAATTAGGATATGTATCAACAACGGGAAAAATTATTCATTGCACCTACATTGTTTATATTTTTAGAAACACTACATGAAATGATGCTAAACTCCATAATCAGTGGTTGGGGAGTTTCAACTATAGATACGGAGATCGAGCCGTGAAATTTGTGTGAGAATAATTAAAGGGAACATGGTTAGATTTTATATCTAATAGAAAACCTAATTAAACATAATCATTGATTGGTGTTCGAGCTGGAAAGGAATAGGAGGATTATACGCCTCGCTTCGAGTGCAAGAGGTCATGTGCGTTTTTCATATCAATGACACTCCATACAATAGGTTGAGTCTGGAAAAACTTTCTCCAGCTAGGGCAACTTTTTGGTGTCAAAAAATTGATCTTCTTAATGGCATCAAAGCGTCTAAATATGTCTATCCGCAACTCCGAAGGCAACTCCCTTGGCCCTTCCATCGGCGGTGCATTTTTTCTCCATGCTCTGATGTTCCATCGCTGCATCGTTCTTCTGATGTTTTTTTCTAACACTTGATACATGAGCTAGCTAAGGTCAAAATGATATGACCTGAAATGACAAAACCTAGTTTGCTAGGATTTTATTATTCTATTGTATGAAAAATGCCATGTGTTTAACATAGGTTATATGAGAAAAATGATGGAAAATAAACTATTTTGAATTATTTGAGGCTTAGATAATCATCATCACATCCCATCCCAAGAAAAAAATTATTACTCATATGATTATTCCAAAGCTCACATAAGTAATTAATACTCTGATTTTTCTGTATATAATAACTAGCAAATGAACCTTTAGTAGAATATTTTTATCGGCATACGTACTTTACATTAGCTCAACCCGGTTAATTTATCACCAACTGATGATGGAGATGAACGACTAAAAGAATTTGTTTGAATTTCAAAAATAAAGCTAATATTCTTTCTTGTTTGTTCTGTTTCCCTGTTTTACTGAAAACATATTTATTTTTATTTCTGGACAAGCTAAGCGTATACTTATGTTATGAATAATTAAGATATTTAGTCTGCATAAACTTATTAATCTTTACCCAAACTTCTTTTTCCTTCATGCTCCTGACAGCCCACCATAATCAATCTTAGTATATAAAATCAACTAAAATGGTACTTTTCTACCACACGCATATAGCTCATTACCGTAGTACATGATGACATTCCACATTATCAAACACACTATACTTATATACCCAAATGAAAAAGTCACATCGTGCGTATCCTACGTGATATTAATTGTCTAAGGTACTAAAATCACATCTCTTTCCACCATTATTGATCAATTTAAGGTTTTCAATTTTGCTAGCACTACATACTGTTATTGGATGGATTTAAGTAACGAGTAATATACCCAAATGGTACGAAAAGAAAGAAAACCTTCTGCCACTAGTGTGTCATGAGTCACTTCTAATGGATGCTCCTAATTCTTCGTAGATTAATTCTGGTTCTTCAATCCATGTGGCAAACACCATGAAGGGCTTTCTACACTTAAGAAAGCCACAAAGAAATGAAGAGAAGCTCTATTTAGGAAATATGACTTGCTCTAAAGTCGAAGGTATGGGGTCTTTTAAACTGGTTTGGAAAATCAAATTTTCACTTATCTTGGAAATATCTTTTATATTCAATCATTTTCGAGAAATTTGATTTCAATTTCAAAACCTGTTGGTTCTGGTTATGAATCTCTCCTTAACCAACTTGGCTTTGAAGTTCTTAAAGCTGAAGTTATCATTTGGTAGTGGAACTTTAAGTGACGAACTTTACTTTAAGAACTCTATTTTCCTTTTGAAAAGTCTGAAACACTAGATACTTTCAAGATATTTAAGGCAGAAGCAGAAAAGCAAAAATAGTGAAAGTTGATGTAACGACCCGATCGGTCGTTTTGAGCATTTTCATTCCGTTCAGCTGTTTGAAGTCTTGAGTAGAATCGTTTTATGTATCGTAACGACCCGACCGTCGCTTTTGGCTTTCAGGTTAACCGGAATTGATTTTGAAGACTGATTCTCAACTAGAAAGCTTTAAATTAGAAGAGTTGACCAAGTTTGACTTTTTAGTATTTGACCTCGAATTGGAGTTTTGATGGTTCTATTAGCTCTATTGGGTGATTTCTGACTTAGGAGCGTGTTCGGATTGTGATTTGGAGGTCCGTGGTTGATTTTGGCTTGAAATGGCGAAAGTTGGAATTTGGAAAGTTTGACCGGGAATGGACTTTTTGATATCGGGGTCGGATTTCAATTCCGGAAGTTGGAGAAAGTCCGTAATGTCAAATGTGACTTGTGTGCATAATTTGAGGTCAATCGGACGTGATTTAATAGGTTTCAGCATAAGTTGTGGAAGTTTGAAGTTTCAAAGTTCATTGATTTCGAATTGAGGTGTGATTCTTCGTTTCGATGTTGTTACGTGTGTTTTTAGGCCTCGAGTAGGTCTGTGTTATGTTATGGGACTTTTTGGTATGTTTGGACGGGGTCCCGAGGGGCTCGGGCGTGGTTCGAATTGATTTCGGACTATTTTTCTTCATGTTTCCAGTGCAGGTGTGTTCTGGTGTCTGGTGTAACATTTCTTCGTCGCGTTCACGTGGCAAGTATCGCGAACGCGTGGTGTATTTTGATGGCAGCAACAATTGTTCTTCGCAATCGCGAAGTATGTTACGCGTTCTCGTAGTGTTGAGGTTTAGCAACTAGAGTTGGGGAATCCTTCATCGCGGTCGCATAATATGAGTCGCGTTCGCCAAGCTTTGGCAGCAGTGGTCATCGCATTCGTGTGGGGTGTATCGTGAACGCGTAGAGTCTTTTGTGGCAGTGTGTAGTTTTTTCATCGTGAACGTGATGGGTTACTCACTCGCGTAAGAGGATGCCTGGGCAGTTTATAAAGTACTCCATTTCGAGCGTTTCAGCAATTTTCATATGTTTGGAGCTATGGAGCTTGGATTAGGCTATTCTTGAAGAACATTTAACCCTATGAATTGGGGTAAGTGTTCTCTAGTCAGTTTTGGTTATATTTAATGAATCTATCTTTATTTTTTCGCAATTAGGTGATGAATTTAAAAAGGAAATTGAGGGTTTTGGCCTAAAGTTTCATAATGTGATATTTTGAGTTTTGAACATCGAATTGGAGTCGGATTTTAGTGAAAATAGTATGGTTGAACTCATAATTAAATGGGTTCTCAGATTTTGTGAGTTTTGTCGGGTTCCAAGGCATGGACCCGGGTGTGACTTCTGGCCGATTTTTTATTTTGATTAAGGATTCAATCTTTATCCTTTGGAAATATTTCCTTGGGCCTTATTTGATGTATTTGAGTTGCTTTTGGCTATTTTTTAGCTGTTCAGAGGTCGGTACGCGTGGGATGACATTTTCTGAGCGTTGCTTTGCTTGCTCGGTATTGAAATTGGCTTGTTCGAGGTAACTAACACTTCTAAACTTAGTACTGAGGGTATGAAACCCCAAAATACGTGTTATGTGATTGGTATTGAGGTGACACGTATGCTAGGTGACGGGAGTGTGGGCGTGCACCATGTGAATTTGGACTCTGCTGTATCCATGGCATTGTATACTGGTCTTATTTTGTTGATATCCGTGTTTTCACCATGTGATAAAGTAATTGAGTTGTCAATCATGCTAGATATCATGTTTAGGATTTATGCCGATATTGTTGGGACCCATTGTGGTCGTTTCTTGTTGTCATTTTCATTGTTATTTCGTACTAAGTCATATTCATGCATTCAAGTCATATATCGGTCTCAGTTGTTATTTATTGAAACATCATATCACTGTTGTCGAGCTAGTTTCATGACATTGTAAGCGCGTGACTGAGACTGGAGAGATTGATGACTGAGTGAGGCCAAGATCCTGATTATGAGTGACATTTATGGGATCGAGTTGCACGCCGCAGCGGTTACACTGATTTTATGATAGCGCTTGGGCTGTAGGAGCCCCTCCGACGTCTGTACACACCACTATATTCAACCGCATTGGACATGGATCTTGTACGAATCATTTATATACCTATGGATGGATCTTTCTCACGGGATGGATTTGCCCCTACTCAGTACTAAGTGACTGTTGGTCAGTTGAAGTATATATTCCGGGATGGATCTTCCCTAGGCCACATTGGCCATATACCATATTGGGTGATTGGGCATGATGCGTGGAAAGTATGAGGCAGTGATATTGAGTACTCCTAGAGTGTGAGTACAAGATTTCATCTCTGAGATACGCGGCATTGACATGCACACATGACATACAGGCATAGAGATGCATTTTTCTCATGTTGTACGTTATGTCATGGGCGGCTTTCCAGCCATGCCTCATGACCCCTTGGATGTGCCCCGAGGCGTCCAAATGCCTAGTGCCACATACAGCCCCGTGGTCTTGGCCGCGCCAAGTGACAAGAGCGCATGTGCCTCTATCGCCCCACCGATATCCCTCGCTAGCGCCCAGCCGCAAGCAGATGCCAACAGTCTGAAACACTGTCGTTTCCATGTGCATTTTCTAAGTTAGGCCCGAACTTCTCATTAAAGATAACTGAGAATTGCTTCCAAGTAAAGGGTGCTACGCCGACCGGCCTACGCCTCTCGTAAGTCTCCCACCAACTGAATGCAGCCCCAGAGAAATGGAAAGTAATGAATGAGACCCCACTGGTCTACTGAATGCCTGTTGTACGGAGTATCCTCTGACACCTATCCAAGAAACCCTATGCATCCTCACCCTCTACACCACTGAAAGATGGAGGCTGAACTCTCCCAAACCTCTCCATTCTATGCTACTCATCCTTATGCATAGCAGGAACCACATAGTCCCGAGCAGCTGCAACCGGCTGGGCTGGTGGTGCCCCCGGTGTATGGAGTCCCTGAACAACCTGCTCAGGGAGGGCGGCGGGAGTCTGAATGCCTCCCCTGGCCTGAGAAGTGGATGCAGCCTTCGAAATAGAGACCGCCTGAGCAAGGCCGGTACACACTGTTAGAATCTGAGCTAGGGCCTCCTGAAGGTCAGGAATCACAAAAGGCATAGGTGGTGCCTGAGCTGGTCCCGCGAGAAACATCTACCACGAGGACCTGGTCCTACTCTTGAGCAACTGGGGGGTCTGCAAGTACTGCCACGGCTGTTGTGCGGGCTTCACCTCTACCCCTACCACGGCCTCTACCGCGGCCTCGGCCTTGGCTAGTTGTACAGGTGGATGGCCCTCCTGCCCGGTAGTGCGAGTTCTAACCATCTGTGAGAGAATGAAACAACAGAAGTTAAGTTACCAAAATCAACAGATTCGCACGACAAGAATTCAAGAATGTAAAGTTTCCTAAGAGTTCTGCAGCCTCTCGAAGATAAGTACAGGCGTCTCTGTACCGATCCGCAAGACTCTATTGAACCCGCTCATGACTCGTGAGACCTATGTAACCTAGGCTCTGATACTAACTTGTCATGATCAGAAAATCAAACCTGTCGTGATGGCGCCTATCGATGGTATTTGTCCAGCCGACTTCCAAAATACTAAAATCGTTCACTCAATGATATGCCAAAAAGACTTTTTGTATAACAGAATTCATAAAAGAAAAAGAGTTTAACTCAAAAATAGAAATGCAAAAAGAAAATCCCAAATCATCGGGGTGTCACTGAGTCATGAGCAACTACTGAAACAGGTCCGATAATAACAATACAAACCTAGCTTGAAAGATAAAAAATACAACTAAAGGAAAGATAGAGAAGAAGAAAAGCAAGGCTGCGAACGCCGGGCAGCTACCTCACTATCTCTAGTGATCAACTATAGGACTATCAGCAACCACTGCCGTGGCCAGAAATGCCTGGATCTACACATAAGGTGTAGGGAGTAACGTGAGTACACAAACTCAGTAAGAAACAAAAGTAAGTAAGGACTGAGAAGTAGTGACGAGCTAAATGCAAGTACAATTCATTTCACAAAAATTCAATAAAGTGTGGCATGCTTTACATCCAGAGTTTAAGTCAATCAACTTGGTTAAATCAGATTCAAGTAAAGTCAATAAGAAATATCTTTCAACAGTTCTCAAACAAGGACTCAAAGCAACTATGTGTATAAATAATGAAATCATATAACGCCCCTCGGCAAATATCACTCAATCCTCCCAATCACTACAACCTCACAATCACTCATGCCTCACATCCGCACATCACTCAGGACTCTCACTCAGTAAGTACCTGCGCTCATTGGGGGTGTGTATAGACTCCGGAGGGGCTCCTTCATTCCAAGCGCTATATCAATTCCATTCATGGCAGAATCGATGAAACATGATGCGGTGTACAGCCCGATCAGTCTCTCCATTCTCTCAAGCTCTCAGAAATCAAAGTAATCAGTCTAAACAACATTAACATGATGCATCGAATATAATAACAGAGACTGAGCTATGACGCAAGAATACACGAACATGACTAAGAACAAAATATTAACAAGAACAATGAGAGGAAATCAAGAAACGACATCTAAGGGTCCAAACAATAACGGCATAAAGCCTAACATGGTGCCTAGTACGATTTACAGTCAATCATTCTATAACACATAGGGAGCATATAGCTAACAACATGTTGTTCAACTTTACAGTTTCTACAACACGAACCAAGTCCTAATCCCTATCGGTGTATAGCCCACACGCTCGTCTCCTAGCATGTCCGTCACCTCCAAATAGTCACATGACAAAAAAATCCGGGGTTTCATACCCTTAGGACCAGATTTACAATCGATACTTACCTCATTACGAGCAAATTCCTACTTCGCAATGCCCTTGCCTCTCGATTCGGCCTCCAAATGTCCCGAATCTAGGAAAAAGAAATACAACACAATCAAGAAAGGCTAAAGGGATCAATTCCACAAGAAAACTACTAAATTAGAGCCAAAATCCGAAATCTACTCAAACCCGGCCCCGGGCCCACGTCTCGAAATTTGACAATAGTCACAAAACCCAAAAGACCATTCACTCACGAATCTAACCATGCTAAATTCATCAGAATCCGACATCATTTGGTCTCTCAAATCCCAAAGATCGACTCTCCAAAATCCCAAGCCCTAACCCCCAATTTTCACTTCAAAACCTTACTAATTAGGTGAGAAATCAATGGGGAAAACACCATTTCTAAGGATAATTAGGCTCAAGGTACTTACCGCAGTGAATAGCCTTGAATTTCCTTCAAAAATCACCTCAAAAGCTCCAAAGTGCGAGTTCATAATTGTGGAAATGAGGAAAAATCTCGTAGTCCTCTATTTATACATTCTGCCCAGTGAAACCGCACCTCCGGTCCCTTTGGTTGCTTCTTGGGAAAGCTTAGAAATATGAAAAATAAATACATTTTTCATATTTTATTGCCTTCGACTTGTCGTTTGGTCACTTAAAACTCCTGTACCGCTTCTGTGGCTCTCAACTGCATCTATGATCATCGCATGTGCGGAAACTAACTCGCACCTGCAGATTCCCTCTCGCACATGCACATGCTTGCCCACATCTGCGACTCTCGAAGGTGCGGGAATAAATTCACACCTGTGGTTCCTACCCAGATCCTCTGTGGCCGCATCTGCAGCTCCTTAGTCGCTTCTGCAGGCTCGCATCTGTGGCTCCCACTCCGCAGGTGCGGAAGACACCAATAGCAGAAGCTTTAGCTGCATTTTCCAAGTTCCAAAACTTTCGTTAACCACCCAGAATAACCCCGAGGCCAACTGGACCTCAACCAAACATACCAACACATCCCATAACATCATACGGACCTAGTTGAATCTTTGAATCACTCAAAACATCATCAAAACACTATATGACCCTGGGATTCAAGCCTAAGAACTTCTAAACTTCCAAATTCCGCTCCTGGCGCCGAAACCTATCAAACCACGTCCGAATAACCTCAAGTTGTACACATGGCACAAATGGCACCACGAACCTACTCCATCTTCCGGAAATCCATTCCGACCCTATATCAAATTTTTCCACTGCCTACCAAAATCGCCAATTTTTTAAATTTCTCCAATTCAAGCCTAACTCCATTACGGGCCTCCGGATCACATTCTGGACGTGCTCCTAAGTCCAAAATATCCTAACGGAGATAAAGAAACCATAATTTAAATTCGAGGTCGTTTACACATAAGTCAACATTTGTTTGACTTTTTCCAACTTAAGCTTTTAGTAAAGAGACTAAGTGTCTCAATTCACTTCGAAACCACTCCGGACCCAAACCAACTAACCATTATAACATAATACAGTTGAAGAACACAAACCGAAGCAAAAATAGGATAAACGAGTCTATAACTCTCGAAATGACTGGCCGGGTTGTTACACTTAGTCTTCAACCTCTCAAGTCTCCAAAGCTCACAATTTCATATCACTCATCACAACAACACAACATATGGAAAGCTACAACAACATACAGATGAATAATGAATGATAAACAAAGACTGGGATATGATATGCAAATGAAGAATCATGACTGAATGTATAATTACACTTAAGTTAGATAGCCCAAAATAACATAAGCAGTCTCATTAGGTCTCAAGCAAATAATCACATAGCCTAAACACGATTTCTAACATGAATCAGTGCTTAGATAATCAAACAAGTCGGGAGAAAACAGATATAACAAGATATAACAACAAAACTAGTCCGATAGTAGTCCAAAGGTCAACTCAGATAATGATTAATCTGGTGCACGCCCACACGATCATAACCTAGAATGTGTGTCACCCTAACACATCCCAAATTACATAGTTTCCATGGATACTTACCCTCAAATGGAAGTTTAAAAATGCCACTTACATCAAAATACACAAATATTACTCCAAAAAGCCCTTGCCTCACGAATCGGCCAACAAGCAACTCGAATCTAGTCAAAGAAACTTAACATCATCAATAAAAGCCTTCAAAAATAATTCCAAATAATAAAGATAAGGTTTTGAGTCAAATACGCAAAGTCAACCCTGGGCCCGCATCGTAGAACCCAACGAAATTCACAAATTTTGAACACCCATTAAATTACGAGTCCAACCATACTAATTTCATCCAATTTTATCCACTAATCGACCCCCAAATCACCAAATCTCACTCTCCAATATCATAACTGTAACGACCCGACTGGTCGTTTTGAGATCCAGCGCGTCGTTCAGCAGTTGGGAGTCATGAACAGCTTCATTTCAGGTATATTGACTTGTGCATATGGTCGGAATTGAAATTCAGGAAGATCGGAGTTGAATTTAAAGGAAGATTCTCATTTTAGAAGTCTTAAGTTGAAGAAATCGAGTAAAATTGGAATTTTGAGTAAACAACCTCGGAATTAGGATCCGAGGGTTCTAGCAGGTTTGTATGATGACTTCAGACTTGGGCGTATGTCCGTAACGAGTTTTGGATAGCCCGGGAACAGTTCAACGCATATTGTGGAAAGTCAGTATTTTAAGGAAATTTCCTAAGTTTGACTTGAAGTACATTTCAATGATTTTGAGGTCCGTTTGGGATTCCGAGTCTGGGAATAGCTATGTATGGTGATTCTGGAGTTGGGAGCGCGATCGGAAGTGAATTCGGATATCCGGAAGTCAATTTAAGGTCATTTGGCTAAAGATAGAAAACTGAAGGTTTTTGAAGAATTCGACCGGAAATGGAAATTTTGATATCGGGGTCGGAATGAGATTCCGGAAGTTGGAGCAGGTCCGTAATGTCGAATATGACTTGCCTGCAAAATTTGAGGTCAATCGGACGTGGTTTGATAAGTTTCGGCATCAAATGTGGAAGTTGAAAATTTCAAAGTTCATAAAGTTGAATTCTTGCGCGATTCATGTTTTCGATGTTGTTTGATGATAAGTTTCGGCATCATATGTTTCCAGACTTGTTGGTACATTCGGACGAGGTCTCGAGGGGCTCGGGTGTGTTTCGGGGTGGTTTCGGGTCATTTTGGAGTATATTGCTGTTGCTGTTTTCTGGTGTTTCTGGTAATGCTATGCGATCGCGGAGAGGAAATTGAGGGGAAAGGTTTTTGGCCTATGCGATCGCGAATGTTGGTGTGCGATCGTGGAGAAGGGTTGGGCAGGCTAGTGCGATCGCAAGGAGGAAGGTGCGATCGCGGAGAAGGATTTTTGGTGGGAGCTAGAAATGGCCTGTGCGATCGTGGGTATGCTTGTGCGATCGCGGAAGAGTGATCTGGGTGGCCTGTGCGATCGCAGACGACTTCATGCGATCGCATAGAAGGGCAGAACTGGGCAGTGTTGATTAAAACGGGATTTTGGCATTTCTCTCTCATTTTTCAAAGCCATGGGCGATTTTTGGAGAGCTTCAAGAGAGGATTTTCGTCATCTATGTTAAGGTAAGTTACTCCTACTCATTTCAAGTTAGATACAAGATTATTACATGGATTAGAACATGAAAATTAGGGAAAATTTGNATTGAGTAAAATGTGTAATTGAATTAGTAAAGCTTCGGGTAGAGATTTTCTTCAAACAATTTCGAGGTCCGGGCCCGTGGGCCCGAAGACATTTTGGTCATTTCATTGAGTCGGGCTGAGGAACTTTGTAATTTGAATTTGTTATGATATATTGCGTATATTTCCATTGAATTATCGTTATTTGGATAGTTTGGGAGCGTGCACATCCATTTTTAGTCGTCGTAGAGTCTTGGAAGCCGGTGATGAATCTTCGGAGCGAGGTGAGTCTCCTTTATAACCTCATAAGAGGGAATTGTCCCTCTAGGTAACCTTGTTTGCTATGTGATCTTGTTTGGGGTCTACGTACGCACTGAGTGACGAGAGTCCGTACGTAGTGGCTATTACTGCTTCGTCCGGGTAGTTAGGACACAACATGTTCATTGTTTTTC